>CM026395.1:74924767-74960064 GCA_014843695.1 Archivesica marissinica
CAATCTTTGGTCGATGCGACGAAGGTCAAGGCGTCTCCAATTTAAGGAGTTCAACATTTCTGTGACACTGGACGTTCGGCCGTAGTCTTGTTTGGCCCAGCGGGCAGCTCTGCGCTGTACAGACTCAAGCTGGTCTATGAGAACTGCCGTATACGGTGACCAAATCGTGGAGCTATGCTCAAGCTGGGGCCTTACCAGTGTCTTGTATGCTGTTGATTTTAACCTTTCTGAGTGTACTTTGATGTTTCGTCTTAGAAAACCCAATGTTTGACTTGCTTTTTTGCTGATGTTGTCTATGTGTTTGTTAAAGTTTAAATCACTTGATATTGTTACTCCCAGGTATTTTGCTGAAGAAACAGTTTCTAAGAAGGTATTATGCAGACGATATTTCGTGGATATGACTAGTTTGCGTTTGGTGATCTGAATAACCTGGCACTTTGATGGATTGAATTTCATTTGCCATTTGGATTCCCATTGTTCAAGCTGGTGTAAGTCTTGCTGTAGTAGGCTGGAATGAGAAGAAACAGTCAGAGAAAGATAAAGAGCTGTGTCATCGGCGAAGAGGCGGACTTTAGAGTGTTTGACAACATCTGGGAGGTCATTGATGTATATGAGAAAGAGGAGTGGTCCGAGGACCGAACCCTGTGGGACACCGGAGGAGACTGGTATGGTACTTGACTTAGAGCCATTGACTACGACGGACTGTGACCTGTTGTCTAGGAAGCTTTTAATCCATGAGAGAGTTTGACCCCTTATGCCATAATAATGTAGCTTATACAGGAGCTTTTCATGGTTGACCATATCAAAGGCTTTTGAGAAGTCAAGGAGTATTAAGTCAACTTGACTTCTCTGGTTTATGGATTTGAGGATGTCGTCTATTAGCATGAGGAGTTGGGTTTGACATGACCTTTTTTTCTCGGAAACCATGTTGTAGTTCATAGAAGAGGTTGGCTTGTGTGAAGTGCTTTGTTACGCTAGATGAGACATATACCAGAAACTTCTCAATAATATACCAGAAACTTCTCAATAATATACCAGAAACCTCTCCATAATATACCAGAAACCTCTCCATAATATACCAGAAACCTCTCTGTAATATACCAGAAACCTCTCCATAATTGTAATATACCAGAAACTTCTCCATAATATACCAGAAACTTCTCTGTAATATACCAGAAACCTCTCTGTAATATACCAGAAACCTCTCTGTAATATACCAGAAACCTCTCCATAATATACCAGAAACCTCTCTGTAATATACCAGAAACCTCTCCATAATATACCAGAAACCTCTCTGTAATATACCAGAAACCTCTCTGTAATATACCAGAAACCTCTCCATAATATACCAGAAACCTCTCTTAATATACCAGAAACCTCTCCATAATATACCAGAAAACTCTCCATAATATACCAGAAACCTCTCCATAATATACCAGAAACCTCTCTGTAATATACCAGAAACCTCTCCATAATATACCAGAAACCTCTCCATAATATACCAGAAACCTCTCTGTAATATACCAGAAACCTCTCCGTAATATACCAGAAACTCTCTCTAATATACCAGAAACCTCTCTGTAATATACCAGAAACCTCTCCATAATATACAGAAACCTCTCCATAATATACCAGAAACCTCTCCATAATATACCAGAAACCTCTCCATAATATACCAGAAACCTCTCCCTAATATACCAGAAACCTCTCCATAATATACCAGAAACCTCTCCATACTTTGAAGGTCTAGCTTTTAGTTTAGGGGGGGGGGGTACTGTGAAATGTTTGTGGTACTTAAATTAACTGTTCACTTAATTGATCTATCAATTGTTATCAGTATATCTCACACTACTGACCATATAATTATGGTAATAAACATGTAGACTAAATCATCTGGTCATAATTGGTAACATTATTGAAGGACAGTTATTGTTATTTAAGACCTCCCACCTTGTGGTCATATAAGGACATACACCCCCTTCCTACCCCCGAGCCATACCTGTAAAATAAACTCTGGTTTTAGTAATTTTATTCTTCTCTGATTAAGATATTTTATTGAAAGTAATTTAAGGGAGTATAACTTTTAAGAGTTGAATGTGAAAGTAATTTAAGGGAGTATAGCTTCTAAGATGTGCTAGATGTTGACAGCTTTTCACCAATGCAACCCGGGTTCGATCCTTGGAGCGGGAAGTATGTGAGATGGTACGGTTGTCGCCCGATCAAACAGGTGGGTTTATAGAAGTGACCACTAACACAGGTTTCACTGAACATGTACTTATATAGGTGACCACTAACACAGGTTTCACTATACATGTACTGGGCCTATTCTAACGCATTGTCATGTACAGTACTGGACCTACACTGGCAGAATTAGTTGTGTTGCCTTGGGGTGATTCAGAGTGCCATGGGGTAGAACTCCAGCCAATGTGTTTGCATTTATTTATTGTAGCTACCGGTTGCCTATTTGAGCGATGCCTCCTGAAGAGATTAGTCATTTTAGATTTTGAAGTATAGTGTAATGATGCAGACAGAGACCCAATGCAGCATCTCCTCTGGGTCTTTTACGTGCACAGTGTATTAAGCACCGACACAAGGCCTCTGTTTAAATATGTCTGTATTTTGATGCAAACATAGCACAGTTTATAGAATCTTTTTAACCCTTTGAATGCTGGGTAAAATCAAAGCTATAAATAGTTCAAATAATTGTAGCAGACAACAATTCATTAATGTGTTTTGTAGTAGAAAACTCTTGAAATTTGTTAATTGAATTTCTTTAGAATTGTGTGCGGACATATTTTTTTCAGCACTAGAGTGTGCACAGTGAGTTAACACAGGCTGTAAGTCTCAATGGGAAGTCTGATTAGCGTGCTCACTTCTCACCAATGCAACCCGTGTTCGATCCTCGGACCGGGAAGTATGTGAGATGGTACGGTGGTCGCCAGATCGGACAGGTGGGTTTTCTCCGGTTTCCTCGCACACGAATGACCACATATACGCTTTCATCAGCGCCAATGAGAGTGATTAATATAAGTTGTTAAAACTTGCTTTGTAATCGTTAAAACTTCAAAGTTTAAAGGGGAATGTCCAGATTCAAGTAAATTGAATAAGTCTTCTGAAACTAAAATCTAAATGTAGGCTCACACTATCCTGTTTTACGGTCATGTTTCTTTGTGTCTGAATACATGTAAGCCATGTTGTTTCTGGCCAAAACACAGCATAATTGTCTTAGAAAACGACTAAGATAAACCAGAAGATTATAGGCAACAAGGCCAGGGAATTATTAGGTGAAAAGTGTAAACAATTGCCATACTGCATACACATTTCTGGATGCAAGATCTACAATCTAATTCATGGATCATTTCATCCCAATATTTACAGATGTTATCTCAAACTTCATCCACATACAGGATGTACAATAATTGAACCGGAGCGTGTGTAAGCCCTTGAATAATGTTGATGTGATATAACACAGGGACACAGCTAACATGGCACCAGTCTAGTTGTGGTTACAAAACCATTGGCACCAGTCTAATTTTGGTGATAGGTTGCAATGCAAATGCTGAATTGGCAAAGACAGAGAGAAAGAGAGAGAGTCTTTCAATGTCTCAGATATACACTCTGAGGCTGGATTAGTCAATAGCGGCTGGGACAGTCTGAACCAAAGAGCAGACTCATTTTTTCATACTATTATAATAAAGTCAAAAGATTAAAAATCGTGGTAGCACATTCGCTTCAGGTGCGAAAGTTTGCATCCCGCTGGAGCCGTTACGATTGTGCCCTTAGGCAAGGCATTTAAATTCCACATGCCTCTTCTCCCTCGTGGCGATGGATTCCATCAAGAATGAGGTCTGGAGAGTGATTAATACAAGTTATAAGAACTTGTTTGCAATGAGCTAAAATAAATTTGTATGATCTAAAGCCAAAGATAATGCCCCAGTCATTTTCCCATGTATCATTTCCTAGGAGTTATGAAGAAATCATCCCTCTTTCAACACTCTCTAGAAGATTTCAAATTCAATTTGCAATTGATTTGTGTGGCTGAGTCTGTGACTCATAAACATTATCCCAGTCTGCAGCCATGTTGTTTGCTGCATTCTCATCAGTTTTTTATAATTGCCTTTATCAGAATGTTGAGAGTCAGTTTTAAGTCTGGATCTTAAACCCTAAGATTACACAACACTTCAATTTGACAGCATCCTCACTTATGGCTATTAGTATAACATAACACTAAACAATTATGTAATAAAACCAATATTGCTTGGAGGACATGATTTAATATGTGGCATGTTTAGGGCACTGTGAGAAATGTTTTCGCAAATGAGATTGTTCAGTTATTTCCTTAGTGGAGCGTATTAACACTTAAATAAATAATGCATTTTTTTGTCAATCTATTTTGTTCTTAACATATGTTATAAACATGCAAACGTTGACCTCAACATAAATACAGGTCACATTTTAAAGATTTTTGTTTGAAAGGTGTAAATTTTGATGAATACCGCTGGCTGTGTTGCACTTTAATAATGTCCAAAATTTAGTGAATTTTGATTATACAGGGCTCATGTTAGAGTGCGGCTGGGGCGAATAGTCGCCCTAGGGACCCTAACTATGCTCCCTGGGGACTCCACTTCTCCCTAAAAAAAATATTTCATACAAAATAGTGCCCAGTAAAATACACTGGCACATTATAGAGCACTCCTATTAAAAATTGTCAAATTGTGACTTTTAACCCTATTTTGTTGACATTTAACTCTTTCAACACCAAGTAACTGACATGGACTGGTCCATGATATTCTTAGACCAATAATTGAATAAGAAAATTACATTCGGACCAGGTCATTTATCAAGATGGGTAATTTTGTCTAAAATTAGTAATACTACTTGCAAAAAGTGCAGATCCTGATGAGATGGCTCGTCATGAGCCGGCTCATCTGGATCTACACTTTTTGTAAGCCTATATAGAGGTCTGTGGTGTTGAAAGGGTTAATAAAGCGAGACTACATCAGTGAAAACGCAAATTTCTACAGAATGTAATTTCCTATTATATGGTATAATTTGTTTCCAAATATTTGCCTTAAAAGCAGGGTATTTCAACTAAGAAACAAACATCGTATACTCGGTTTGTTCACATAACTAAATAATGTAAATAGGGTCGTAAAACAATGCGTGTATCCTGAATGGCACGATTTATGGTACAGATTTACCGTTATATCTCACATTTGTGCATATGCATAATTATTTATTTGTAGACTACGACAGTAAAACGCGTTTATTATTGACTCTATAATGTCGCTTTAAAGAACACACTTTAAGGGTGCAATCACACGCTCTCTCACTTCTCCCAAAAATGATTACCTAGACTAAGCCCTGTTATAATCTGCATCAATTTATTATAGTAGAAGAATACCAGGAACACATGTATAGCCATTCACCTTCCACTGGCTGTCCGATTAGCGCAGTGGTTAGCGAGCTTGCTTCTCACCAATGCAACCCGGGTTCGATCCTCAGACCGGGAAGTATGTGAGATGGTACTACGGTGGTCGCCAGATCGGACAGGTGGGTATTCTCCGGGCACTTTCCTCCCACACGAATGACCACATACACACTTTCATCCGCGCCAATGAGAGTGATTAATATAAGTTGTAGGAACTTGTTTAGTAATTGAACTAAAATAAATTTGTATTAACTAAGCTTTTAACTATGTACCTCCCACACCTACTGTCCCTTCTATTGTACATGTACCTCCCACACCTACTGCCCCTTCTATGGTACATGTACCTCCCACACCTACTGCTCCTTCTATGGTACATGTACCTCCCACACCTACTGCCCCTTCTATGGTACATGTACCTCCCACACCTACTGCCCCTTCTATGGTACATGTACCTCCCACACCTACTGCTCCTTCTATGGTACATGTACCTCCCACACCTACTGCCCCTTCTATGGTACATGTACCTCCCGCACCTACTGCCCCTTCTATGGTACATGTACCGTCCACACCTACTGCCCCTTATATGGTACATGTACCTCCCACACCTACTGCCCTCTATGGTACATGTACCTCCCACACCTACTGCCCCTTCTATGGTACATGTGTACCTCCCACACCTACTGCCCTTTATGGTACATGTACCTCCCACACCTACTGCCCTTCTATGGTACTGTACCTCCCACACCTACTGCCCCTTCTATGGTACATGTACCTACTGCCCCTTCTATGGTACATGTACCTAATGACCCTTCTATGGTACATGTACATCACACCTACTGCCCTTCTATGGTACATGTACTCCAACCCTCTGCCCCTTCTATGGTAATGTAACTCACACCTTGCCTTCTATGGTTGTACATCCCAAACCTACTTCCCCTTCTATGGTACATGTACCTTCCATAATGACCCTTCTATGGTATGTACTCCCACACTTACTGCCCTTCTATGGTACATGTAGCCTCCCACACCTACTGCCCCTTCTATGGTACATATACCTCCCACCCCTACTGCCCCTTCTATGGTACATGTACCTCCCACACCTACTGCCCCTTATATGGTACATGTACCGCCCACACCTACTGCCCCTTCTATGGTACATGTACCGCCCACACCTACTGCCCCTTCTATGATACATGTGCTTCCCACACCTACTGCCCCTTCATGTATCCTACTTCCTCAGCTTAAGGTAGAGGAGGGTGACTTGGGAGAAATAGTCTCCCTGAGCTACATCAAATCTTCCTTAATTTTCAGAGAAGGGAGAATTATTTTGGTATAAAATATATACAGTCAAACCTGTCTTAAGCAGCCACCCAAGGGAATTGTAGAAAGTGGCTGCTTAGCACAGGTGGCTGCCTAATACAGGTCAAATGTATAATAAAACAACATATCTGGAAACTGGCTGCTTAATACAGGTTGGCTGCTTAATAGAGGTGACCATTAACACAGGTTTGACTGTAGAGGATAAATATATTTGTTAGCAAATGAAACACAATCTACATAAACAGATTCTCTCGGCAATTTCAAGGTGTTGCATAAGTTATGCTCAGATAGGTTTCCCTTGCCATTTTGATCACCCCCAATGCAAACAGGATACCTGGAAGCTTGATCTCTCAAACTTATACAAGCCTGACAGATTCTGGTGTTCAAATGATTGTGATGCCATTATAAATCTCAATGAGATGAAATATTGAATTCAGATTAAAAAGAAACCCAATCAGGGTTTGGTGGATATTGAATGACTGATGGTACTGCCATGTTTGTGAATGCAGTGCTAAAAGTTAAATGTTGAATAAGAGTGTGTGTGTGTTTTACATTATTTATTGTCGCTACCGGTTGCCCATATGAGTGACGCCTCCTGAAGAGATTAGTCATTTCAGATTTTTGGAGGATAATGCAATGATACAGACAGAGACTCATTCCAGAGTCTCCTCTGGTTCTTTTACGTGCACGGTGTAAAGCACCGACATAAGACCTTGGTTTAAAGTCCCATCTGAAAGACTGTTAATTTTATTATGGTCAAACGGGGGATCGAACCTGCGATCCACTTGTATACCACCAACTTCCCCTTGTATGCCACCAACTTCCCCTTGTATGCCACCAACTCCCTTGCATGCCACCAACTTCCCCTTGTAGTTCCCTTGTATGCCACCAACTTCCCATGCATGCAACCAACTTCCCCTTGTATGCCACTACCTTCCCCTTGTATGCAACCAACTCCCTTGCATGCCACCAACTTCCCCTTGTATGCCACCAACTTCCCCTTGTATGCCACTACCTTCCCCTTGTATGCAACCAACTCTTGTATGCCAACCTTCCCTTGTATGCCCACTTCCCCTTGTATGCACCACTCCTTGTTGCCACCAACTTCCCCTTGTATGCCACCAACTTCCCAATTCCCACTTCCCATGCAACTCTTGATGACTTCTTGTGCACAACTTCCCCTTGTATGCCACCAACTCCCTTGTATGCCACCAACTTCCCCTTGTATGCCACCAACTTCCCTTGTATGCCACCAACTCCCTGCATGCCACCAACTTCCCCTTGTATGCCACCAACTTCCCATGCATGCAACCAACTTCCCCTTGTATGCCACTACCTTCCCCTTGTATGCAACCAACTCCCCTTGTATGCCACTACCTTCCCCTTGTATGCCACCAACTTCCCCTTGTATGCCACCAACTTCCCCTTGTATGCCACCAACTTCCCCTGTATGCCACCAACTTCCCTTGTATGCCACCAACTTCCCTTGTATGCCACCAACTTCCCCTTGTATGCCACCAACTCCCCTTGTATGCCACCAACTTCCCCTTGTATGCCACCAACTCCCCTTGTATGCCACCAACTCCCCTTGTATGCCACCAACTTCCCCTTGTATGCCACCAACTTCCCCTGTATGCCACCAACTTCCCCTTGTATGCCACCAACTTCCCTGTTGTTTGTTGTTTGTTGTTTTGTTTTTTGTTGTTTTGTTGTTTTGTGTTTTGTTGTTTTGTTGTTTTGTTGTTTTGTTGTTTTTGTTGTTTTGTTTTTTGTTGTTTTGTTTTTGTATGCCACCAACTTCCCCTTGTATGCCACCAACTCCCTTGCATGCCACCAACTTCCCCTTGTATGCCACCAACTTCCCTGCATGCACCAACTTCCCCTTGTATGCCACTACCTTCCCCTTGTATGCAACCAACTCCCTTGCATGCCACCAACTTCCCCTTGTATGCCACCAACTTCCCCTTGTATGCCACCAACTTCCCCTTGTATGCAACCAACTCCCTTGCATGCCACCAACATCCCTTGTATGCCACCAACTTCCCCTTGTATGCAACCAACTCCCTTGCATGCCACCAACTTCCCCTTGTATGCCACCAACTTCCCATGCATGCAACCAACTTCCCCTTGTATGCCACTACCTTCCCCTTGTATGCCACCAACTTCCCCTTGTATGCCACTACCTTCCCCTTGTATGCCACCAACTTCCCCTTGTATGCCACCAACTTCCTCTTGTATGCCACCAACTTCCCCTTGTATGCCACCAACTTCCCAATGTCGATCATTCAGCTAAGCAAACACATTTTCTTTTTCTTTTATGCCGAAAAGTGTTTTAATGATAGAAAACGATGCAATTGCGTTGGATAGCTCTAGAATAACACATTTTATTCCACTCATAAATTTTTATATTTGCATTTGAAAACATAAAATAAATGTCAATTATTGTTGAATAAAAAATATGGAAATAATTAACACATTAATTTAAGATCCTCTTTAGAATGTACGAGTGTGCATAATACAAGGTACGCGTGTGTACAATACAGTGTAAAAGTATACCTTCTAATTATGTGCATTGTTTGTGAAGATGAAACTAATAAACTGACCAGCAGGATATAGCTATTATATTGTGCTTCCCAGCTTGAAATCATAAAAGAGCACTTATTTGAGGAATAAAAGAAATAAACTGCAACATGCATTTGGTTTTTATTGCCTCTCTGCAGCCAAATGAATGATGGAAACGTGATGTTCATGGTAGAAACCTGCTGCTGTTGGCTGTGTTTCATGTACAGTCACCCACCATGCTAGTCGGAACAAAGGTATTGGATGTACAAGGTGTAGATCAAGTATCTCCCAGGCATGAAGATGTCAGACAGCGGAGATGTAAAATCGGGTTTTAGTGTTGATCTTATTCCTGTGGGTTCTATTTGATGGCTTTCTGGTAGTAAGACAGGAACACTGTGACTGAAATACAATATTACAAACCATTTAATTTCCCGAAATAATATCTGGGTTTAGGTTTATCCTAGGTTTAGGGTTAGGGTTAGGTTTAGGTCGTTGACTTCAAATCACATGTCCCTCCCCTCCCCTGTCCATACACTATAAAACCCCCTCCAATCCTCCCTACGCGCCTCACACAGTCCAATATTTTACATATTGGATCGTTTTCGGCTTATATCCTGCACATATATTGAAGCTCGTCCATAAACTACAAAGCCTCCTCCAATCTTCCCTGTTGAAAGCAATCAATCAGCTCTAGTGAAGAAATGAGGAAATGTTTTCTTTATCAAGATTAATACCAAATGTCAAATTGTTTATTGCTTTCCAATAGTTAGCTACACATAAGAAATAGAACAGTTTTTCCATGAAATAATTATCTTGCTACAGATACTGTATAACTTACCACATTCACCTTTTGTCAGAGGGTAAATGCTAGCCCACTCTGGTGTGAAACAGTATTCACCTATAGTCAGAGGGTAAATGCTAGCCCACTCTGGTGTGAAACAGCATTCACCTATAGTCAGAGGGTAAATGCTAGCCCACTCTGGTGTGAAACAGCATTCACCTATAGTCAGAGGGTAAATGCTAGCCCACTCTGGTGTGAAACAGCATTCACCTATAGTCAGAGGGTAAATGCTAGCCCACTCTGGTGTGAAACAGCATTCACCTATAGTCAGAGGGTAAATGCTAGCCCACTCTGGTGTGAAACAGCATTCACCTATAGTCAGAGGGTAAATGCTAGCCCACTCTGGTGTGAAACAGCATTCACCTATAGTCAGAGGGTAAATGCTAGCCCACTCTGATGTGAAACAGCATTCACTTTTGTCAGAGGGTAAATGCTAGCCCACTCTGGTGTGAAACAGCATTCACCTATAGTCAGAGGGTAAATGCTAGCCCACTCTGATGTGAAACAGCATTCACCTTTTGTCAGAGGGTAATTGCAAGCCCACTCTGGTGTGTAATTAACAGCATTCACCATCAGCCAAAGAGTAATTGCAAGCCCACTCTGGTGTGTAATTAACAGCATTCACCATCAGCCAAAAAGTAATTGCAAGCTCACTCAGGTGTGTAATTAACAGCATTCACTGTCAGCCAAAGGGTAATTGCAAGCCCACTCTGGTGTATAATTAACAGCATTCACTGTCAGCCAAAGGGTAATTGCAAGCCCACTCTGGTGTGTAATTAACAGCATTCACCGTCAGCCAAAGAGTAATTGCAAGCCTACTCGGGTGTGTAATTAACAGCATTCACCGTCAGCCAAAGAGTAATTGCAAGCCCACTCTGGTGTGTAATTAACAGCATTCACCATCAGCCAAAGAGTAATTGCAAGCCCACTCTGGTGTGTAATTAACAGCATTCACCATCAGCCAAAGGGTAATTGCAAGCCCACTCTGGTGTGTAATTAACAGCATTCACCATCAGCCAAAGGGTAATTGCAAGCCCACTCTGGTGTGTAATTAACAGCATTCACCATAAGCCAAAGGGTAATTGCAAGCCCACTCTGGTGTGTAATTAACAGCATTCACTGTCAGCCAAAGGGTAATTGCAAGCCCACTCTGGTGTGTAATTAACAGCATTCACCATCAGCCAAAGGGTAATTGCAAGCCCACTATGGTGTGTAATTAACAGCATTCACCATCAGCCAAAGGGTAATTGCAAGCCCACTATGGTGTGTAATTAACAGCATTCACTATCAGCCAAAGGGTAATTGCAAGCTCACTCTAATTAGGATGAAGGTAAAGTCAATTATGAAATTGTTCCGTTACAAAAATGTAGTAGAATGAGAGACAATGTTGATTTTTCTATTACCTCCCTTGACAAGATAAAGTCTGATTTATCCTGAAATGTATATTTGTCCTTTTAGTTGGAATCCTTTGTTTTTACTGTTGTTTTCTAACCAGATGTTGCAGTAGGATATATGTAATTTTATCAGAATCATGTTGTTTAAATAACAACCAATTTTTACAGTACAGTCAGTACCCATTGGATATACTGTAGAATAATATGCCGACCTCTAAAACTTGTTAACATGTGGTGATAATAGAAAACCCAGCGATACCACTCATTGCATGCTCGGTATATACATGTACATGGGATCTTTATTGTCTCATCCGAAAGGCTGTTGTTAGCCATCAAGATCATTTAGACATTGGACTGGAAATATTAAAATAGTTGGACAGTTGAACTTTCAATTGACATTCGGCAGTGCTCCTATATAACACAGTCTAAAACGAAACATATGTAGAAAAAAATTGAACCTGCTTCGACTAATTTCAATTATTTGGGTTGATTATCTCTAAAGTTTCTTCCCATTTCCTGCATTTGTTCTCAGTTGAACTGCATCAATGTGTTGCAAAGGAAATGTTCGATTTTCATGTTTTGGCATTTGTAGCTAATGAGCCGTAGTGGGTAATGGTTTCTGTTCTCTATTCAATTGTCTGACAGGTTTAAAATATCAGAATAATAATGAGGGAAGGGAATGCACATGTGTGCAGATTTGCACTCAATATGAGACAGGTACTTCCTTTTGTCCAATTTAACATCCCTTGGATCTGGAGACTAACTAAGTAGATGGATTACCAATCAGTGGTTCAAGTTTTAATGAGAGGCTGTTTCTATTACCTCCCTTGACAAGATAAAGTCTGATTTATCCTGAAATGTATATTTGTCCTTTTAGTTGGAATCCTTTGTTTTTACTGTTGTTTTCTAACCAGATGTTGCAGTAGGATAAATGGAATTTCATCCAAATCGTGTTAATTAACTGACAACACATTTTTCAGTAGTGTATCCATTGGTTATTATGTAGCTTTCAAGATTTAATAAACATAAGATGAAAAAATGGACAGGCTAGGATAGCATGTGGTGCAAAGGAAACAACGATAAAAACAGAGGAAAACCAATCTACTTTCAGGAGTATTTCAGGGGCAGTAACTGACAAAGTGTCTATCATTCTCTTACTGCCGTGGTTTTTGAAATGCAAGTAGTGATCGGCCACAAAGCTAACAAATATTGCTGCGATTAGTGCAGTAGCGCGCTCGCTTCTCACCAATGCAACCTGGGTTCGATCCTCGGACTGGGAAGTATGTGCGATGGTATGGTGGTTGCCAGATCGGACAGGTGGGTTTTCTCCGGGTACTCCGGTTTCCTCCCACACGAATGACCACATTTACGCTTTCATCTGCGCCAACGAGAGTGATTAATATAAGTCGTTAAAACTTCCTTCGCAATCGTTGTAAAATAAATAAAGTTAAAAAAAACAATGGATGCGGTTTGTCGACGTAGAGAATGTGTTTCGCAGTGACTATGACGTCACATAAACTGTTCAGCAGTTTTGGTCGAACACGAATTTAAAGAGACTCGTTAAATGAAATCACATTGAATTGTATACCGTATTTAGCTGTGTATAGTGCGCACATTTCTTACTGAAATCCTCATTCATTTTATCTACTGCGCATTATACACCAGTACAGACATCAGGACATTTTTTTCCGGACCAAAATTTCGTGAAAAAACTGAAATTCGACCCGAACGGCCCACAGTCATTCTATAAGTTGTTACATTCGACAATCGTTATAAACTAGCTATTAAAACCAGTTGCCGATAGTCTATATAAATAAATCAAATGAATAAGACCACAAAATTAGCATATATTTCGTTTATTTTGGCTAACTTTGATGAATTTAATTGAAAAGGTAAATGCATAAAAAAATGGCGATTTGATAACATCACGTGGTTTTATCGTATGTAATATTTCCCGTACTTTTCGCGTACTTCGCCGTACAATGTACAATGCATTGCATAAAAAAAAAACTTTTTTGGCTGCAGTATTTCAATTGATTGTAGCGATAATTAATTTCGACAAACCTTTCACAATGGGTCCCAGTTAATTAGGTAGGCTTCACGTGTTGAGAAGTTTGAGCATCTGCTGACATGTTTGAGAACGTGTTGAGATGTTTGAGAACGTGTTGAGATGTTTGAGAACGTGTCGAGAAATTTGAGCAGGTGTGCCCGAGTGCGATGAGGTATATCTCGAGTGATTAATATAAGTTGTAAAAATCACGGAGCACAATTTTTAGCGATTTTTGAGAAATGTTAAATTTTGACTTGGAAAATTGCGTTTTTCACGTGCGCAGTATACATAGGAACTCAGTTTTTCCGCCGATTTTCGTGCCAGATCGTGGGTGCGCACTATACACGGTAGCGCACTATACACAGCTAAATACGGTAGTAGAATGCCATAAATGTACCCCGCATCCGGTAGCTAGTTGTTCAAGACACTTAAAACTGCCCCACAAACCTCTCTAAGGGCGGGCTTGTGTACACATGCATACATGTAATCTTATACGACAATGTACGGATTCCATGAAAGCAGAAAATCGAGCTTAACCATCGGGGACGATTTGAATGAAATGTGACTCCCTACTTTCTATGAATAATATTACACATTTGTTATCTGCTCATTTCGCCTGCAGCGTGCTAGAACGTTAAAGAACCTTCAATGTTTACATGATTCTTTATTTTGTACTCATTACTTTTTGAAGATTATTCTTAACCGTATGCAACCACATATAAAACATGAACGGATGACAGGTGAGGGGTGCAGCGATTTATGCATTGTACTGCGAATCCAGGGATTGCAGGTTCAATCCCCCGTCTGAACCTAATAGTTTAATAGTCTCAGATGGGACTATATAAAATGAGGTTGTGTGTATCGGTGCTATACACCGGGTAGTAAGATAACCAGGGAATGTTTCTTGTGTTTTCTGTATTTTGCACTATCCTCCAATTAATAAAATTACTAATATAATACTGGAGGCGACTAATCCTGATTAACTGGTGGGGGGGGGGCTACAATATATAGACCTATTCCCCCCAAAAAAATAAGGAACAGACGGATCTGTTGTCCAGTGGTAACACGCTGGACTGGTAATCCAGGGATTGCAGGTTCGATCCCCCGTCTGACCATAATAAAATTAACAGTCTTTCAGATGAGACTTCAAACCGAGGTCTCGTGTCGGTGCTGTACACCGTGCACGTAAAAGAACCAGAGGTGACTCTGTCTGTATCATTGCACTATCCTCCAAAAATCTAAAATGACTAATCTCTCCAGGAGACGTTGCTCATATTGGCAACCGGTAGCGACGATAAATAAACGTAAAACACAAACAAAAAAGAGGGAAAATTGATTGAAACAATGACAGCTAGCTCCCCAACTGTTGTTTCAATAAATTTTCTTGTTCTGTTGTATCCATTTGTCACCGTAGAGACGGTAATCTGGCTTCATAGCTTGATTCTGAAGCCAAGACAAAAATCTATACAAATATTCTAATTAATGTTAAAATTGTCTATTATATTTGATTTTGTTCACGAAATGTTTCTGTGCATGACGTATGTTATTTGTTGGGCTCTATCTTAGACGATAATCAGTAACTGCCAACATTGTGGGCACCCACTGGTAACTTTGTAAATTATTTTCTAGATCATTATCGTAAGACATTGTGAATTGATGACCATGAACTGATCAGAAATTGATCAGCAACTTTTGACAAATGGTGTGTCAGTATTTCATAGCTCATATGCATCCAAAATGTGTTGTATTACTGCTCCAAGTCAAGCAATACAGCACAAGTCTATGCAATACAGCACACGTCTATGCAATACAGCACAGGGAGAAGTGGGGAGGCTCAGGGAGAAGTGGGGAGGCTCAGGGAGAAGTGGGAAGGCTCAGGGAGAAGTGAGGAAGCTAAGGGAGAAGTGGGGGCTCAGGGAGAAGTGGGGAGGCTCAGGGAGAAGTGGGGAGGCTCAGGGAGAAGTGAGGAAGCTAACGGAGAAGTGGGGAGGCTCAGGGAGAAGTGGGAAGGCTCAGGGAGAAGTGGGAAGGCTCAGGGAGAAGTGAGGAAGCTAAGGGAGAAGTGGGGAGGCTCAGGGAGAAGTGAGGAAGCTAAGGGAGAAGTGGGGAGGCTCAGGGAGAAGTGGGGAGGCTCAGGGAGAAGTGGGGAAGCTCAGGGAGAAGTGTGGAGGCTCAGGGAGAAGTGGGGAGGCTCATGGAGAAGTGGGGAGGCTCAGGGAGAAGTGGGGAGGCTCAGGAGAAGTGGGGAGGCACAGGGAGAAGTGGGGACGCTCAGGGAGAAGTGGGGAGGCTCATGGAGAAGTGAGGAGGCTCAGGGAGAAGTGGGGGCTCAGGGAGAAGTGAGGAGGCTAAGGGAGAAGTGGGGAGGCTCAGGGAGAAGTGGGGAGGCTCAGGGAGAAGTGAGGAAGCTAAGGGAGAAGTGGGGAGGCTCAGGGAGAAGTGGGGAGGCTCAGGGAGAAGTGGGGAGGCTAAGGGAGAAGTGGGAAGGCTCAGGGAGAAGTCATGGAAATAGAACAGAAAATATGCAATATATACATGTACACTTTGACGACTGTTCTTAATGTAATCAAAATATATGCACAATTATATTAAAATCACGTATTGTAACATAACTATGTGGTAAGCAGTTATATCTAATCCTCCGTGTGGCATCTATTATAACTACTGTATATTAAAATCACGTATTGTAACATAACTATGTGGTAAGCAGTTATATCTAATCCTCCGTGTGGCATCTATTATAACTACTGTATATTAAAATCACGTATTGTAACATAACTATGTGGTAAGCAGTTATATCTAATCCTCCGTGTGGCATCTATTATAACTACTGTATATTACATAATATTATTTAAGATCATTTGATTTTTGTAAACTTCCGCAATCCAATGGTAATATAGCAGCAATTTAGGTAAGTACTCTTTGCACGCTTTCAGTGAACACAACAGAACAGAACATATGTTTATTTTGACGTATACATAAGTACATAGTCATTAATAGAAATATACATACATGCATATAGATATATATACATAATTATATATATATCCACACATAAAAACATAATTACATATCACAATCAATCAATGTAATAGCCATTATATACAACACAACAAATATGTGATGCAATTTCATGATTTATGGTAACAACACAATTGTAATGAAATTCCATGACAGTTTACAGTTACAAATAAGAAAAACACATTAATGAATTGCTACAGATAATTGAACTATTTATAGCCTATACCCAGCATGCAAAGAGTTAATAGATAATTTTCTCAAGAACTATTTTACATAATTGACCGATATTTACGTCTGGGACAAAATGATTTTTGGACTACCGTAAACTGAATTAAATTATGCCTAAATTACAGTACCGTAGATACATTTGACAAGTATCGCAATAAACAAAGTTAACCCTTTCAACACCACAGACCTCTAAATAGGCTTACAAAAAGTGTAGATCCAGATGAGCCGGCTCATGACGAGCCGTCTCATCAGGATCTGCACTTTTTGCCAGTGATATGACTATTTTTAGACATAATTACCCATTTTGATAAATGAACTTGTCCAAATGTGATTTTCTGATTCATTTATTGGTTTATGAATATCATGGACCAGTCCATGTGAGTTACTTGGTGTTGAATGGGTTAATATACATTAAATGTTGCCTGCAGTTTGTTCGACATTTTTGGGTTAGCGTTTGAGTGTGTATTTCATTCTAAAACTACAGTCCATATACTCGGCTATAAGATGACCCCCCTACTTTGATCCTGAAATCTGTGCGGTTTGGCATGCACTCGCATATAAGACGGGTTGATAAAATGGACTCCAGTCAAAAGTATAGCTTGCATGTTTGGCCAGTGCAAGTTGAAGAAATGTTCACTGTCAGAGTGCTTTCTTTTCTAAAACATAATTTTGGATACCATTAAATTTTAACACATTAAAAAATTAAAAGCATTCACACATAAGACGGGAAGTCACTTTATGGCCATAATCAGGTGGTAAAAAACTTGTCTTATAGGCGAGTATGGACGGTTGTTATAGCTGCAAGAAATGCCATTTTTGGGTGCCCAGTTAGCGGTTTAGTCCAAGTGTGTATTTAATTCTAGTGGTAGCTGAAAGAAATGGAATCTGGGGTGAGACTATAAGATGAATAATGGCTGCATTATCCATTAGAAGCCCTCTCTCAGTCTGTACAGATAATGTTGGTTCAATAATTAGGTGTTCTAATTTGGCTACAGTATGTCTTATTGACTTCCTATTTTACTGATGTCTCGAGAGGCCATTTTAGAGAAGTTTCTGGGAGTAAGACAAGTTGGTTTATGGATGAGTATGACTGTAATGAGAGACATTACTGGTTTTTCTATTACCTCCCTTGATGGATAAAGTCAGATTTATCCCTAAATGTATATTGGTCCTTTTAGTTGGAATCCTTTGTTTTTACTGTTGTCTAAACAGTTGTTGCATTAGGATAAATGTAATTTTATCAAAATTGTGTTAATTAATTGAACCAATTTTTACAGTAAGGTATCCATTGGACATGCTAAAGGATATTTGTCGAGATTTAATAATTTCATAATTATAATACGCAAATACGGATGCGAATGGAAAACATGTGGTGCAAAGGAAACAGCGATAAAAATAGTGGAAACAAATTAAGAGGACCAATATACTATTAGGAGTATTCAGGGGCAGTAACTGACTAATGTTTCTCATTGAAGCCTGTCTGCAGCAACCAGCCTAAGGAGTGATGATGAAACATGGCTGTTTAACAGAGGTTATGCAAATATATGCATATTGTGTTCTAAAGGCGATTTGTTGTATCGTGTTGCTTATTGTGTTCTAAAGGCGATTTGTTGTATCAGGTTGTGTATTATGTTCTAAAGACGATTTGTTGTATCGGGTTGTGTATTATGTTCTAAAGACGATTTGTTGTATCGGGTTGTGTATTGTGTTCTAAAGACGATTTGTTGTATGGGGTTGTGTATTGTGTTCTAAAGGCGATTTGTTGTATCGGGTTGTGTATTATGTTCTAAAGACGATTTGTTGTATCGGGTTGTGTATTATGTTCTAAAGACGATTTGTTGTATCGGGTTGTGTATTGTGTTCTAAAGACGATTTGTTGTATGGGGTTGTGTATTGTGTTCTAAAGACGATTTGTTGTATCGGGTTGTGTATTATGTTCTAAAGACGATTTGTTGTATCGGGTTGTGTATTGTGTTCTAAAGACGATTTGTTGTATCGGGTTGTGTATTATGTTCTAAAGACGATTTGTTGTATCGGGTTGTGTATTGTGTTCTAAAGACGATTTGTTGTATGGGGTTGTGTATTGTGTTCTAAAGACGATTTGTTGTATCGGGTTGTGTATTATGTTCTAAAGACGATTTGTTGTATCGTGTTGTGTATTGTGTTCTAAAGACGATTTGTTGTATCGGGTTGTGTATTATGTTCTAAAGACGATTTGTTGTATCGTGTTGCTTATTGTGTTCTAAAGACGATTTGTTGTATCGGGTTGTGTATTATGTTCTAAAGACGATTTGTTGTATCGGGTTGTGTATTGTGTTCTAAAGATGATTTGTTGTATGGGGTTGTGTATTGTGTTCTAAAGACAAGTTGTTGTATCGTGTTGTGTATTATGTTCTAAAGATGATTTGTTGTATCGTGTTGCTTATTGTGTTCTAAAGACGATTTGTTGTATCGGGTTGTGTATTATGTTCTAAAGACGATTTGTTGTATCGGGTTGTGTATTGTGTTCTAAAGATGATTTGTTGTATGGGGTTGTGTATTGTGTTCTAAAGACGATTTGATGTATCGGGTTGTGTATTATGTTCTAAAGACGATTTGTTGTATCGTGTTGCTTATTGTGTTCTAAAGACGATTTGTTGTATCGGGTTGTGTATTATGTTCTAAAGACGATTTGTTGTATCGGGTTGTGTATTGTGTTCTAAAGACGATTTGTTGTATGGGGTTGTGTATTGTGTTCTAAAGACAAGTTGTTGTATCGGGTTGTGTATTATGTTCTAAAGATGATTTGTTGTATCGGGTTGTGTATTATGTTCTAAAGACGATTTGTTGTATCGGGTTGTGTATTATGTTCTAAAGACGATTTGTTGTATCGGGTTGTGTATTGTGTTCTAAAGACGATTTGTTGTATGGGGTTGTGTATTGTGTTCTAAAGACGATTTGTATCGGGTTGTGTATTATGTTCTAAAGACCGTTTGTTGTATCAGGTTGCATATTATCTTGTAACTTTGTATTGCAATCATGGAGTTAATGGCCACATTCTGTGGATATAATAGAGTAGAATTTAATGAAGCCAATCGGAATTTCTTTGTTTATCCGTAAGACTCCGTTTACACCAACATCAATAGTTATACCAGGAAACATATTGCCTTGGGCTTGCTTCTCTCCAATCCATTTACACAAAATGTAATTATCATTTGGGCATTATTTCAGCCGAATTTACTAGATTGTTTGTTAAGAAAATTTATTATTTTCATTTATTATTTGTGTTATTTATATGTGTGTTTTTACGTTTATTTATCGTCGCTGCCGGTTGCCCATATGAGCCAGTCAGAGCAACGCCTCCTGAAGAGATTAGTCATTTTATATTTTTGGAGGATAGTGCTATGATACAGACAGAGACCCATTTCAGAATCTCTTCTGCTTCTTTTACGTGCACTGTGTACAGCACTGACACGAGACCTCGGTTTAACGTCCCGTCTGAAAGACTGTTAATTTGATTAGGGTCAGACGGGGGATCAAACCTGCGATCCCTGGATTACCAGTCCAGCGTGTTACCACTGGACTACAGATCCGGCTGTTATCTATATTATATGACCGTTATATGTTGATCAGCTCCAGATGTTCCCTTAACATCGTTGAGAATATGACAGTATTTTCGGCTACTTTTAACATTTTCAAAGTGCAAGGTCAAAGCGAGGCCTTAAGATATCAAAATTTTGAAATCTGAGATTTTATATGATGGTCATCAAGTCATGTCTGAGGTTTTTATGGACATCAGACCGATGACAGTCGGCAGGGTCAGAATTGATTTCTTCTATATGTCCTCAATTAAACTGCATGACTTGTCATTCGTGAATTCCTCGGCTTAATCACTGTACAAATAGATTACAAATTGATTTCTTAGACATTTATGGACATTGAAAAGCTAAATTTGGACAGAGTATTGTTTGCTAGACATAATATATCCAGATGAAGCAATTTGCCAGACACAGATGTTTCATATTTCTAAGGCAGCCTAATTTGTATGGTCTTGTTGACCAGTTGTTTAAATATTCAGGTACCGCCATGTACTTGAATTAAGCAGTGATAAATAAACTGCTTTATTCCGCTGCTCTCAACCACATTTTATTTTCTGCTTTTCAATGAAATATAGAAATTTATCAGTGAAATAAAATGTGTTATTCCACTGGTTGAAAATGTATACAAATTTAATCTTAGCTCGATTGCGAAACAAGTTCATACAACTTATATTTAATCACTCTCGAGACCTCATTCCTGATGGAATCCATCGCCCTGAGGGAGAAAGACGAGGCAATGTGGAAGTTAAATGCCTTGCTAGTGAATTAATGTAAGAGAGGAAGAGATAGTTTGAAGTTGAATGCACCCAAAAACAGAAAATAAAAAGCAGGTTATTTGAAAAACGCTTTTGGTTTTTAATTGCATGACATTTAATGAGGTAGCTGCTTCTTTGTTAAGGCATATCCGTAAATCTGCATATTGAAAGATAATCCGTAATCCGAGCAGTCAACAAATCAAAACCACATTAATTCTGTTAAAGTGTGGTTAATTTATATATGACAGACATGTTCTAAGTCTGTGTATTTTAATCGTTAAAATGCTGAATATATTGGAAGGAATGTGTAAACAACATAGATCCAGTTTATATATTACAGACATGTTTTAAGTCTGTATTTTAATCGTTAAAATGCTGAATATATTGGAAGGAATGTGTACACAACATAGATCCTGATCAGCTGCGGCGTATCTGGATCTATGTTGTTTGCTATTCAGCCAAGAGTTTTAGCTCCACTATACGAATAGCAAACAGCATAGAGCCTGATGAGGCGGCATGTTTTGTACATTCTGTGTCGTCTGATCTAGCTCTATGCTGTTTGCAAAAATGAATATACAGTCAAACCTGTGTTAGTAGTCACCTCTATTAAGCAGCCAACCTGTATTAAGCAGCCAGTTTCCAGATTCCCAATATATTGTTTTATTATACATTTGACCTCTATTAAGCAGCCACTTTCTGTGACTTCCTTGGCTGGCTGCTTAAGACAGGTTTGACTGTACACGTTTCCAGCAGAGTAAGTGTTGCTGACTATTGACCTCCTGTGTTGCTGACTATTGACCTCCTGTGTTTATATGGCTCCTAAGACTTCATCGTTTTGCTGGTTTTAAATGCTAAATAGATGCTAAATTTCACAAAAGAAGCGTTTGGTATTAACGTTGTACAAATACCGGTATGTTCATTCACAAACAAATCCTACAGTATTTAGAATGTGTCATAAGTGGATATTATGTTTTCATTGTATTGTGGTACTTGAAGTGCAATACCAATGTACCCGTATCCGATGTACATAATCGTAGTTTTTTTGTCGTCTTAATTGCCGAAAGGCGGGATAATGGGCTTGTCATCGACCAGATTACAACTCGAGAGAGACTTAACACGCTAGTTATAACTAGGTTTTAGCTATTCTAACATGTCAGTATTATGGAGTGATTTCATTTTTCCGTGCCATTGATTTTCAAAAAAGAGGGCTGTACTGGACTAGCGTTAAATCTCGTCGTTTGACAAGCTTCCTACTAGGGAACAGTGTTGTGTCGTTTTATCGGAGATTGAGGCATTGACAAGGCCTGGTTGGGGGTCGGAATTTGTTCAAATAGAAAATAGAATACAGACATTTGTGGATTTGGAGATAGAACAAAGATGGTTGAAGCTTGGTGAAGTTGACAGGCAGTTTTCCCAGCATTGTTGTGATGAACGTCGTGGGTGGTGGGGTCCTGTGGGGACTCTGCCATGGTTATTATAAAGGGGTAGCTTGCAATCACTATATAACATGATCCTATAATAGTATAAAGTGATGACCGTTTACTAGGTTTGTTTCTTTAGGCCCTCCAACCCCATCCTTTAATCAATTCTTTAGCGATATAATTCAGCCAAGGACATGTTTGCGCTGTGATTGATTTTGGAATATTTACCATAGTTTAAATGGATGCACTTGCTTCGCCATTATTGGTCTGGCAATTTATCGCTGATCATAACCAAATAGAACTAAATGTTTTGTCAATTTTCCCATTCATCGGGCTGGGCCCCTGTCACTTGGATATGAGGCATCGGCTTCTTACAAAATGCTCATATATTGTATCATTGGGCTGAACTCTAGAGTAGGGGGTCAAATTAAAAATGCCCATTATTTAGGTTGTTAGGGAGCAAACCCCCCGATTTAGGGGAAACCCCCAGATTTAGGGGGCAAACCCCCAGATTTAGGTGTCATTGCTTGCTGAATTCATATATATGACTTTTAAATTCTGACCTTGGTCAAAGATAAAACCAAACAATGATCTACAGTATTGATATCAGAAATATTGAGAGGTGATTTGAAGAGTCATCACTGCCTATTAACCCATTTCATTCTGGATATATTTAAAGGCTTTTGCAAACAACATAGATCCAGATCAGCCGCAGCGTGATGCTGCGTGCTGATCAGGATCTATGTTGTTTGCTGCATAGCCAAGTGTCTTAGCAAGATCATCTGAATAGCAAACAGCATATATCCTGATCAGACGGCTCGTTCCGTGGCGGTTGATCTGGCTCTATGTTCTTTGCAGATACCGTTTGAACGGTATCCAGAATGAAATGGGTTAATGAAGCATTAAACGGTCTCCAGTAAATTGTCTGGGTCATGTGATGGTCTTTAGTCAGACACTGTGTGATTCATGATCATCTATGCCTGTGTCTGAGCATCATCCTTGTTTTATAGCATTCATTTTGGAGCTTGACCACAATTGTAATATTAACTCTTTGCATGCTGGGTAAAATAAAGGCTATTAATAGATGTTATTAATCATTGTAATTCGGCAATAATGTACGTCAAAAAGAGATTTCATAGAATTTTTCAATTTATTTTGAAAATTTCTAAAGTGGCGCAATTCGCGTTGAAACGAGCGTTCTGATTGGATTATTAGAATGTAACAAGATGTTTGTTTTGTATATGAAGAATAATCATAATCCAATCAGAATGCTCGTTTCAACGCGAACTGCGCCGCTTGAGAAATTTTCAAAACAAATTGAAAAATTCTCCGAAATCTCTTTTTGACGTACATTTTTGCCGAATAAACCTACACGTTAGTGGAAAAACATTTTATTGATAATGTTATTCATTGTTAAAACTCTCCCGTCGAAGATGTTTTTTTGTTGCTGACAGAACCCGTGTCCTAGTATGGAAATGTGACCTGCTATGGCCAATGTCTGTGGCAATTGTTTGCAAAGTATACATGCACGCAGCTTAAAGTTGTGTTTTATTTGAAGAACAATATAAAGACTCGGGATAGGCGTTATATTTGGACAGATTTGTACAAAATTGTTTCAGATAGGGCCATTTTACTGATCGATGCGAAATCTGACATCCCACAGAGTAGAATCCCTGTACTTAAATATATATACTAGTACCCCCAAACGTGCCGAATCCCTGTGATCTGATCAGTCTCTATGTTGCTATTCGGATATTGGAGCTAAAACACTTGGCTGAATAGCAAACAACATAGATCCGTTAGCTGCTGCTGATCTGGGTCTATGTTGCTATTCGGATATTGGAGCTAAAACACTTGGCTGAATAGCAAACAACATAGATCCGTTAGCTGCTGCTGATCTGGGTCTATGTTGCTATTCGGATATTGGAGCTAAAACACTTGGCTGAATAGCAAACAACATAGATCCGTTAGCTGCTGCTGATCTGGGTCTATGTTGCTATTCGGATATTGGAGCTAAAACACTTGGCTGAATAGCAAACAACATAGATCCGTTAGCTGCTGCTGATCTGGGTCTATGTTGTTTGCAAATGTGATTTTGTAGTAATGAAATAGCATTACATATTTGACGGCATGTTAATTTCACTGCTTGTGTGCCAAAATTGAGCCCTTTTCTTCATAGAGATTTAGGTTAATATACTATTATATATCCATACAAACAACAGCCATTTAGCTATCATGCAGTGGATAAGTAGTCGCCATATCTATCCCACCTCCATAGATATTACTGTGACTACATGAGATTATGGCCTGTATTATGAACATTGGTTTGGTTACTACATTGTCAATGTATGTCGTATTGGTAATGGCGTCAAGAGGTGCTTCTATGAGGGAAAGGGTTAATGTATGTCGTATTGGTAATGGCGTCAAGAGGTGCTTCTATGAGGGAAAGGGTTAATGTATGTCGTATTGGTGTCAAGAGGTGCTTCTATGAGGGAAAGGGTTAATGTTGGTAATGGCGTCAAGAGGTGCTTCTATGAGGGAAAGGGTTAATGTATGTCGTATTGGTAATGGCGTCAAGAGGTGCTTCTATGAGGGAAAGGGTTAATGTATGTCGTATTGGTAATGGCGTCAAGAGGTGCTTCTATGAGGGAAAGGGTTAATGTATGTCGTATTGGTAATGGCGTCAAGAGGTGCTTCTATGAGGGAAAGGGTTAATGTATGTCGTATTGGTAATGGCGTCAAGAGGTGCTTCTATGAGGGAAAGGGTTAACTAAAGCATGCACTTGTATCAAGATGTATTGATCAACATTTTACAGCTCATTGGGACGTGTAGAAAGTTTTACTTTTAGCCGGATATACCCATCTCTCTACAACCCGCGGGTACCCGATAGTTGGTTCCCTTGAATCACTTCCTGTGTCAGAATATTTGTTCTTCTCCATGTTGTCTTCAACAGTAAACATGGCTGATTTGACATTAAGACGACGCTTGTATTGAATAAGTTAATTGATAAAATAGAACAATATTGCTGCCATCCACAGATATATACATAATATTCGTCAAACTTCCCTCCATTAAAGCATTAGATACGTGAATTACTGCGCGTGAAATAGTAGCGTTATTGAGTAAACTCCTCGGGGAATCCGAGTATTGGAAGTATATATCAGTAGAACTGCGCTCTGAATCGAAGTTTCCGATAAAATTACATATTTAACAATCGTAATGACTCTCGCAGTATTTATTCGTTTGAATATACAGTGAAACCTGTCTTAAGCAGCCAGTCAAGGGAATCACAGAAAGTGGCTGCTTAACAGAGGTTAAAATATGTAAGAAAACACCATATTGGGAATCTTGAAACTGGCTGCTTAATACAGGTTGGGCCTGTTGACTGTTCAATAGAGGTGACCACTAAGACAGGGATGACTGTAAAAATGTGTGCTTGCAATTTAAATGTCCTGATGATGTCTAAGGCTGTGTAAAAATATCTAATTAAGCCACCATAGGATAGCACTGAGAGAGATGCAAACCCCCATGCTGGTATTAATGACACACGGACAAAGGCTTGATTTTACAGTGGTATATATATATATATACATTCACATCATGGTATATATTCACATGACCTTGAAGTTCACATTTCAAGGTCATAGCAAGGTCATATGATATTGTCCAATTGACAGCCTGGTACAAGGTATCTTACACATATCCCATTGACAGTATGAGCCTGTCTTTCCTATTTAGCAAGATATTCACCTTTTGATTTGACTCTTGAAAGGTCAACCTCAATTTCATGGGTATGACTTATTTGAAAGGTCATAAATAATATATGGTCTCTCTTGCTTAGTTTTCAAATCACAAGCATATAATTATTATATGGTTTACTACAGAAGTCATTGCGAGTTGACACTTCACTGACAGTCCTGACTACACGCCGTGACAAGATTTCCCCTAAAATCGTTTCACTTCCTCCTATACCAACCCACCCTCTATCATCTATGATTATATCAACAAAGTTTTTATCAAAATACATCAACAATTTTATGAGTTATCCTGTCCACTCACACGCACGCACACACATGGACACACGGACAGACGGAACAGCCAAACACAATAACCGCTGTTCCTAATGGCGGGGCGGTTGATTTAACTTGCATTCCGACAATAGCCACCAACATTGGGGCACTCCAGGTGTATTATTGATACATATAACCACACACAAACAGTACAAGTAATATAGAGTGCAGGTTCTGCACGTGTCAATAATCACGTGCATTCACCTCGATCTCACTGTACACGTGCTCTATCTTAATTTTTTTATGCAGAATATTCTGTAATATTATTCTAACGCCTATTTTAACGTGGCTGGTATTGTGTATGTATAATGCAAAGAAGGAATTTACCATGTTTAAATCAGCAATAAAACATGGATTAGTGAGCTACGTCAAACATGACATAATTTTACTAACATGGATTAGTGAGCTACATCAAACATGACATAATTTTACTAACATGTATTAGTGAGCTACGTCAAACATGACATAATTTTACTAACATGGATTAGTGAGGTACATCAAACATGACATAATTTTACTAACATGGATTAGTGAGCTACGTCAAACATGACATAATTTTACTAGCATGGATTAGTGAGCTACGTCAAACATGACATAATTTTACTAACATGGATTAGTGAGCTACGTCAAACATGACATAATTTTACTAACATGGATTAGTGAGCTACGTCAAACATGACATAATTTTACTAACATGGATTAGTGAGGTACGTCAAACATGACATAATTTTACTAGCATGGATTAGTGAGCTACGTCAAACATGACATAATTTTACTAACATGGATTAGTGAGCTACGTCAAACATGACATAATTTTACTAACATGGATTAGTGAGCTACGTCAAACATGACATAATTTTACTAACATGGATTAGTGAGCTACGTCAAACATGACATAATTTTACTAACATGGATTAGTGAGGTACGTCAAACATGACATAATTTTACTAACATGGATTAGTGAGGTACGTCAAACATGACATAATTTTACTAGCATGGATTAATGAGCTACGTCAAACATGACATAATTTTACTAACATGGATTAGTGAGCTACGTCAAACATGACATAATTTTACTAACATGGATTAGTGAGCTACGTCAATCATGACATAATTTTACTAACATGGATTAGTGAGCTACATCAAACATGACATAATTTTACTAACATGAATTAATGAGGTACGTCAAACATGACTTTTACTAACATTTTCTTTGTTTTATGACGTCATTTACACACTGTAAAAATAACGCCACGTATTTTTGGGCTTATTATACATGTATATTTTTGGGCTTATTATACATGTATATTTTTGGGCTTATTATACATGTATATTTTTGGGCTTATTATACATGTATATTTTGATTATTGTTAGAATCCAGGGCTCGGGCTAGACCCAAATGTTTGGGAGAAGTGAGAAAGCGTGTAATTGTGTCGTCTAATGGTATTATTGAATAAATTTCAACATACATGTAATAGGTTTAAAATACACAATATGACCATTAGGTACAATATTTGAATAGGAGTGCTTTTCATTGGACAGTGTATGATGGCTCTTTTACTGGACAATATTCTGTCTGAAATGTTTTTTGTTTTTTTAAAGAGAAGTGGTGCTCCCATGTGTCGAACTACTTCGCCCATGTCGCCCCTAGAATGAGCCCTGGAATCGAAATAATATTTCTCTTTCAGTTATTCAATGGCGAATAAAACATAGTATGGAGTTCTGCCGCGTAAGAATTAACCACGTTGGCCTCAATAATCATGTTTTCTTCGCCAATAAATAACTGAAAGACAAATATTACTCTCATGATAAAACCGACTTGTCTATATAAACGGCTGAATTACGACCTCATCTGCAGAATTGCATGTTCTAATTTTTATATTTTTTCCTTTTCCTAAACCAGCTCTTACGCAGCAGGAAATAGTCGAGAATTTAATAAATATGTAAAGCGGATAGTTTAAGACTGTTCATTATTCTGGAGACAATTTCTGTGGCTATAAGCAGATTATAGCTGGAGGCAGATAAATTCATTTTTCAACAAGAATTTCAGACACAATGTCATGTTTCCCATTGATTGTAGAAGATATTAAGGCTTTGGAGGCTGTATTTGACAGGAATTCCAGAATTAATCGACAGATTGGAAACTATTTGGTGCGAAAATTGATGACCTTGCAAAACCTGCATGCACAGTGAATTTAGATGTTATTTTCCATTGGATTTGAGACCTTGTTATAACGTAGTGACAGTAAACTGGCTTAGAACGGACAAGTTGTTTAATATAGTATGCTAAGCAAGCACCTGATTTCGTCAAATTGAATATAATTATGCCAGCGTACAAAACATCACTGATCATTTGACCCCTTTATAATGGGGTTCTGAGACACCCCGTACATTTAGATTTGTGGGACCTGCTTCTCTTACTCGTGCTTGTTAACGTATACAGTGTATGCCCTGTAACTGAGAGGTTACGAGTTTGATCCCGCTCAGAACCACAGTTGTTGTGTCCTTAGGCAAGATACCTAAAACTCCATATTGCCTCTTCTGTCTCCCTCATGGCAATGGATTCCATCAAGAATGATGTCTCTCTCGAGTGATTAATTGAATGTCCTGCGAGTGTGTTCTTTTTCCAAAAAAGGGTACTTTGTAGGGCCACAGTCTGCAGTTAGTCATCCCACAACAGCATATAAACGGATCTGGCAGTTAGATGTCTGGTCGTCCTGGTCACTCCAGGGTCTGGCCATACCTCCACCACTTCCGTAAGATGGCGGAGCGTGTTGTTACAAGGTCGACAACCAGAAGATCTCAAAATCCTACACTGCTGCTGCGAGATGTGCCCCGACCATGAGGTCGGCGGGGGTATTTGTGGTGGATTTATGATGTGCATATAATAAATGACTGCATGACTTTACTGCATACTACAGTTTATTATAGCACAATTATTAAATAAAAACATTTCTAAAAAAATGTTGTCAATTATTCACACACATACATTTGTCTAATTTTTAAATTTCTATTAAATTGATTTCTTTGTTTTCAGACTACATGTCGGGTTCAGACTGTGACTCTACTATTCTGCTTGGAGGTGCGGTTGTGTACTCCCATTATGTAAACCAGTCGAGATCATATCGTAATGAAATAAACTGTCAAATAAGATTTAAATCTAAAAACAGTGATTGGAAAGTGATGTTACGGATGTTAGAGATGGATATTCCGGATCGTCGTGACAACGGAATATGTAATGATGCGTTATATGTGTCGGATTCGGATAAAATTTACAATACTATGGTAGGTATAGAAATTGTAATGTCTGAGCAATAAGTGAATCTCATTCTTTTTGATATGGAATTAAACTAAGGTAGGGTAGAATATGTACCGACTGAACTGGATATACTAGAGATCAAGGTAAGCATGTACGATTGATAGGTCATTATGACCATGATAATTACCGTATACCCCCATTTAAACGCCCCCGGGGGACTTCTGGGACTCCTTTAAACGCCCCCCAGCGTGACGCTGCATGCTGATCAGGATCTATGTTGTTTGCTACATAGCCAAGTGTCTTAGCAAGATTATCTGAATAACAAACAGCATAGAGCCTGATCAGACGGCATGTTCCGTGGCAGCTGATCTGGCTCTATGTTCTTTGCACATACTGTTTGAACGGTATCCAGAATCAAATGGGCTAAGGGAAGCAATCAGTTTAATTAACATGCAAATCCACTCTATGCCACCCGGTAATACAGAATAATGGAGTTTTCAGCTGCACACGAAAAATCAATTGAAATAATTGAAGGTCAGTTGCTTTTGTTGTTTTTTTGCATTTTATTGTATCAATATTGGTAATGACAATGTGTTGTTTGAGATTGTGTAGAGAACTATGGAGTGATTGATCAACATGTCTGTCTGTCTGTCAGTCTGTCAGTCTGTCTGTCTGTCTGTCTGTCTGTCTGTCTGTCTGTCTGTCTGTCTGTCTGTCTGTCCCTGCCCACCCACCAGCCGTCTGTGTGCCTGCCCTCCCTCCCCCCGCCTGCCAGCCCCCTGTCTGCCGACAGAATAACTAAGAACGTTATTGACGGATTTTGATGAAACCTTGTGGATATATAGAGTGTAGTATGACACCTTGTGGATATATAGAGTGTAGTATGACACCTTGTGGATATATAGATGGTAGTATGACACCTTGTGGATATATAGATGGTAGTATGACACCTTGTGGATATATAGATGGTAGTATGAACTTGTGATATAGAGGTAGTATGACACCTTGTGGATATATAGATGGTAGTATGAAACCTTGTGGATATATAGAGGGTAGTATGACACCTTGTGGATATATAGATGGTAGTATGACACTTTGTGGATATATAGATATATAGATGGTAGTATGACACTTTGTGGATATATAGATATATAGATGGTAGTATGACACTTTGTGGATATATAGATGGTAGTATGACACCTTGTGGATATATAGATGGTAGTATGACACTTTGTGGATATATAGATGGTAGTATGACACTTTGTGGATATATAGATGGTAGTATGAAACTTGTGGATATATAGATGGTAGTATGACACTTTGTGGATATATAGATGGTAGTATGAAACTTTGTGGATATATAGATGGTAGTATGACACCTTGTGGATATATAGATGGTAGTATGAAACTTTGTGGATATATAGATATATAGATGGTAGTATGACACCTTGTGGATATATAGATGGTAGTATGACACTTGTGGATATATAGATATATAGATGGTAGTATGACACTTTGTGGATATATAGATGGTAGTATGAAACTGGGATATATAGATGGTAGTATGACACTTGTGGATATATAGATGGTAGTATGAACTTGTGGATATATAGATGGTAGTATGACACTTTGTGGATATATAGATGGTAGTATGACACCTTGTGGATATATAGATGGTAGTATGACACTTTGTGGATATATAGATGGTAGTATGAAACGTTGTGGATATATAGATGGTAATATGAAACTTGTGGATAGAGGGTAGTATGACACTTTGTGGATATATAGATGGTAGTATGTCACTTTGTGGATATATAGATGGTAGTATGAAACTTTGTGGATATATAGATGGTAGTATGAAACTTTGTGGATATATAGAGGGTAGTATGACACTTTGTGGATATATAGATGGTAGTATGAAACTTTGTGGATATATAGAGGGTAGTATGAAACCTTGTGGATATATAGATGGTAGTATGACACTTTGTGGATATATATATAGAGGGTAGTATGAAACCTTGTGGATATATAGATATATAGATGGTAGTATGACACTTTGTGGATATATAGATATATAGATGGTAGTATGACACTTTGTGGATAGAGGGTAGTATGAAACTTTGTGGATATATAGAGGGTAGTATGACACCTTGTGGATATATAGATGGTAGTATGACACCTTGTTGATATATAGATGGTAGTATGACACCTTGTGGATATATAGATATATAGATGGTAGTATGACACTTTGTGGATATATAGATATATAGATGGTAGTATGACACTTTGTGGATATATAGATATATAGATGGTAGTATGACACCTTGTGGATATATAGATATATAGATGGTAGTATGACACTTTGTGGATATATAGATGGTAGTATGAAACTTTGTGGATATATAGATGGTAGTATGAAACTTTGTGGATATATAGATGGTAGTATGACACTTTGTGGATATATAGATGGTAGTATGAAACTTTGTGGATATATAGATGGTAGTATGACACCTTGTTGATATATAGATGGTAGTATGACACCTTGTGGATATATAGATATATAGATGGTAGTATGAAACTTTGTGGATATATAGATATATAGATGGTAGTATGACACCTTGTGGATATATAGATGGTAGTATGACACTTTGTGGATATATAGATGGTAGTATGACACTTTGTGGATATATAGATATATAGATGGTAGTATGACACTTTGTGGATATATAGATGGTAGTATGAAACGTTGTGGATATATAGATGGTATATGAAACTTTGTGGATAGAGGGTAGTATGACACTTTGTGGATATATAGATGGTAGTATAAAACTTGTGGATATATAGATGGTAGTATGACACTTTGTGGATATATAGATGGTAGTATGACACTTTGTGGATATATAGATGGTAGTATGAAACTTTGTGGATATATAGATGGTAGTATGAAACTTTGTGGATATATAGAGGGTAGTATGACACTTTGTGGATATATAGATGGTAGTATGAAACTTTGTGGATATATAGAGGGTAGTATGACACTTTGTGGATATATAGATTTGTGGTAGTATGACACTTTGTGGATATATAGATGGTAGTATGAAACGTTGTGGATATATAGATGGTAGTATGAAACTTTGTGGATATATAGAGGGTAGTATGACACTTTGTGGATATATAGATGGTAGTATGACACTTTGTGGATATATAGATGGTAGTATGACACTTTGTGGATATATAGATGGTAGTATGACACTTTGTGGATATATAGATGGTAGTATGACACCTTGTGGATATATAGATGGTAGTATGAAACTTTGTGGATATATAGAGGGTAGTATGAAACCTTGTGGATATATAGATGGTAGTATGACACTTTGTGGATATATAGATGGTAGTATGACACTTTGTGGATATATAGATGGTAGTATGAAACTTTGTGGATATATAGATGGTAGTATGACACCTTGTGGATATATAGATATTAGAGGTAGTATGACACCTTGTGGATATATAGATGGTAGTATGACACTTGTGGATATATAGAGGGTAGTATGACACCTTGTGGATATATAGATGGTAGTATGACACCTTGTGGATATATAGATGGTAGTATGACACTTTGTGGATATATAGATATATAGATGGTAGTATGACACCTTGTGGATATATAGATGGTAGTATGACACCTTGTGGATATATAGATGGTAGTATGACACTTTGTGGATATATAGATGGTACTATGACACCTTGTGGATATATAGATGGTAGTATGAAACTTTGTGGATATATAGATGGTAGTATGACACTTTGTGGATATATAGATGGTAGTATGAAACTTTGTGGATATATAGATGGTAGTATGACACCTTGTGGATATATAGAGGGTAGTATGATACCTTGTGGATATATAGAGGGTAGTATGACACCTTGTGGATATATAGATATATATAGATGGTAGTATGACACTTTGTGGATATATAGATGGTACTATGACACCTTGTGGATATATAGATGGTAGTATGAAACTTTGTGGATATATAGATGGTAGTATGACACCTTGTGGATATATAGAGGGTAGTATGACACCTTGTGGATATATAGAGGGTAGTATGATACCTTGTGGATATATAGATGGTAGTATGACACTTTGTGGATATATAGATGGTACTATGACACCTTGTGGATATATAGATGGTAGTATGACACTTTGTGGATAGAGGGTAGTATGAAACTTTGTGGATATATAGATGGTAGTATGAAACTTTGTGGATATATAGAGGGTAGTATGAAACCTTGTGGATATATAGATGGTAGTATGACACTTTGTGGATATATAGATGGTAGTATGAAACTTTGTGGATATATAGATGGTAGTATGACACCTTGTGGATATATAGATGGTAGTATGACACTTTGTGGATAGAGGGTAGTATGAAACTTTGTGGATATATAGATGGTAGTATGAAACTTTGTGGATATATAGAGGGTAGTATGACACCTTGTGGATATATAGATGGTAGTATGAAACTTTGTGGATAGAGGGTAGTATGAAACCTTGTGGATATATAGATGGTAGTATGACACTTTGTGGATATATAGATGGTAGTATGACACTTTGTGGATATATAGATGGTAGTATGAAACTTTGTGGATAGAGGGTAGTATGAAACCTTGTGGATATATAGAGGGTAGTATGAAACCTTGTGGATATATAGAGGGTAGTATGACACCTTGTGGATATATAGAGGGTAGTATGAAACCTTGTGGATATATAGATGGTACTATGACACCTTGTGGATATATAGATGGTAGTATGACACCTTGTGGATATATAGATATATAGATGGTAGTATGACACTTTGTGGATATATAGATGGTAGTATGAAACTTTGTGGATATATAGATGGTAGTATGACACTTTGTGGATATATAGATGGTAGTATGAAACTTTGTGGATATATAGAGGGTAGTATGAAACCTTGTGGATATATAGATGGTAGTATGACACTTTGTGGATATATAGATGGTAGTATGACACTTTGTGGATATATAGAGGGTAGTATGACACTTTGTGGATATATAGATGGTAGTATGACACCTTGTGGATATATAGATGGTAGTATGACACTTTGTGGATAGAGGGTAGTATGAAACTTTGTGGATATATAGAGGGTAGTATGACACCTTGTGGATATATAGATGGTAGTATGACACCTTGTGGATATATAGATGGTAGTATGACACCTTGTGGATATATAGATGGTAGTATGACACCTTGTGGATATATAGATATATAGATGGTAGTATGACACTTTGTGGATATATAGATATATAGATGGTAGTATGACACTTTGTGGATATATAGA
>CM026395.1:74961064-75058492 GCA_014843695.1 Archivesica marissinica
TCATGCCTTATAGTGCACATTTACAACTTGCCCTGTGCCGGACCTGGTAAATATATCATCCTTTAAACAGTGTAAACTGCTACGTCATGCCTTATAGTGCACATTTACAACTTGCCCTGTGCCGGACCTGGTAAATATATCATCCTTTAAACAGTGTAAACTGCTACGTCATGCCTTATAGTGCACATTTACAACTTGCCCTGTGCCGGACCTGGTAAATATATCATCCTTTAAACAGTGTAAACTGCTACGTCATGCCTTATAGTGCACATTTACAACTTGCCCTGTGCCGGACCTGGTGAATATATCGTCCTTTAAACAGTGTAAACTGCTACGTCATGCCTTATAGTGCACATTTACAACTTGCCCTGTGCCGGACCTGGTAAATATATCATCCTTTAAACAGTGTAAACTGCTACGTCATGCCTTTAGTGTGCATGCCTAAGGGTACAACCGTAACTGCTCTAGCAGGGCTCAATCTCCAGGTACCCAATATGTTGTTTTATTATACATTTGACCTCTATTACGCAGTGGAAGTCGAGACAGCGCAGTGTTATCGCATTCGGTCTAGAGTTCATGCCCATCTGTAGCTGTTACGATTGTGCATCAGGAATGAGGTCTAGTGAATGATTAATATAAGTTGTAAGAACTTGTTTCGCAATCAAGCTAAAATAAATTTGTATAAACCAAACTATTAAGCAGCAACCTAAGAAGTTGCCCTGTGTCCTCGGCTGGCTGCTTAGACAGGTGTTCCTGTAATCACGTTTTTCACTGATAACCATCATATTCATTATTTAATAGTTTATACAATTCTGTGATTAAAATCAAATCCCATTAACCTGGATGTAACTTGTCTTTGTATCAAATCGATTATACAAGGACACCATGATATTAGTTTACCACAGTCAAACCTGTGTTAAGCAGCCAACCAAGGGAATCTCAGAAAGTGGCTGCTTAGCACAGGTGACTGCTTAATAGAGGTCAAATGTATAATAAAACAGCATATCTGGAAACTGGCTGCTTAATACAGGTTGGCTGCTTAATGGAGGTGACTACTAACACAGGCTTGACTGTATATGGCGTGTTTATGCAACATATATGGGGCCTCCGTGGTTTAGGTCGTTGATTTCAAATCGCCTGCCCTTCACCGTTGCAGATGCAAATCCCACTGGGGGTGTTGAATTCTCTCTGTAGCCGTTACGATTGTGCCATTAGGCAAGGCATTTAATTCTACATTTCCTCTTCTCTCTCCATCGTGGCGATGGATTCTATCTTTCCGTTACGATTGTGCCATTAGGCAAGGCATTTAATTCTACATTTCCTCTTCTCTCTCCATCGTGGCGATGGATTCTATCTTTCCGTTACGATTGTGCCATTAGGCAAGGCATTTAATTCTACATTTCCTCTTCTCTCTCCATCGTGGCGATGGATTCTATCTTTCCGTTACGATTGTGCCATTAGGCAAGGCATTTAATTCTACATTTCCTCTTCTCTCTCCATCGTGGCGATGGATTCTATCTTTCCGTTACGATTGTGCCATTAGGCAAGGCATTTAATTCTACATTTCCTCTTCTCTCTCCATCGTGGCGATGGATTCTATCTTTCCGTTACGATTGTGCCATTAGGCAAGGCATTTAATTCTACATTTCCTCTTCTCTCTCCATCGTGGCGATGGATTCTATCTTTCCGTTACGATTGTGCCATTAGGCAAGGCATTTAATTCTACATTTCCTCTTCTCTCTCCATCGTGGCGATGGATTCTATCTTTCCGTTACGATTGTGCCATTAGGCAAGGCATTTAATTCTACATTTCCTCTTCTCTCTCCATCGTGGCGATGGATTCTATCTTTCCGTTACGATTGTGCCATTAGGCAAGGCATTTAATTCTACATTTCCTCTTCTCTCTCCATCGTGGCGATGGATTCTATCTTTCCGTTACGATTGTGCCATTAGGCAAGGCATTTAATTCTACATTTCCTCTTCTCTCTCCATCGTGGCGATGGATTCTATCTTTCCGTTACGATTGTGCCATTAGGCAAGGCATTTAATTCTACATTTCCTCTTCTCTCTCCATCGTGGCGATGGATTCTATCTTTCCGTTACGATTGTGCCATTAGGCAAGGCATTTAATTCTACATTTCCTCTTCTCTCTCCATCGTGGCGATGGATTCTATCTTTCCGTTACGATTGTGCCATTAGGCAAGGCATTTAATTCTACATTTCCTCTTCTCTCTCCATCGTGGCGATGGATTCTATCTTTCCGTTACGATTGTGCCATTAGCAGGCATTTAATTCTACATTTCCTCTTCTCTCTCCATCGTGGCGATGGATTCTATCTTTCCGTTACGATTGTGCCATTAGGCAAGGCATTTAATTCTACATTTCCTCTTCTCTCTCCATCGTGGCGATGGATTCTATCTTTCCGTTACGATTGTGCCATTAGGCAAGGCATTTAATTCTACATTTCCTCTTCTCTCTCCATCGTGGCGATGGATTCTATCTTTCCGTTACGATTGTGCCATTAGGCAAGGCATTTAATTCTACATTTCCTCTTCTCTCTCCATCGTGGCGATGGATTCTATCTTTCCGTTACGATTGTGCCATTAGGCAAGGCATTTAATTCTACATTTCCTCTTCTCTCTCCATCGTGGCGATGGATTCTATCTTTCCGTTACGATTGTGCCATTAGGCAAGGCATTTAATTCTACATTTCCTCTTCTCTCTCCATCGTGGCGATGGATTCTATCTTTCCGTTACGATTGTGCCATTAGGCAAGGCATTTAATTCTACATTTCCTCTTCTCTCTCCATCGTGGCGATGGATTCTATCTTTCCGTTACGATTGTGCCATTAGGCAAGGCATTTAATTCTACATTTCCTCTTCTCTCTCCATCGTGGCGATGGATTCTATCAAGAATGAGGTCTGGAGAGTAATCAATGGCTCGTAGGAACTTTTCAACAGACTCCCGCCTGCAATAGTGGAAGTCGTGATAGCGCAATGGTAGCGCGTTCGCTTCAGGTGCGAAAGGCCTGGAGTTTGAGCCCCGCTGGAGCCGTTACGATTGTACCCTTAGGCAAGGTATTTAAATTCCACGTTGCCTCTTCTCTCTTCCTCGTTGCGATGGATTCCATCAGGAATGAGGTCTCGAGAGTGATTAATATAAGAATAATTGTTTCGCAAGCCAGCTAAAATAAATTTGTATAAACTAAACAATAGCAATACAACAGTACGTAGTCCCCCCCGGTCCAAAATCCGAGTGTGATACCCATTTTTCAATGAGCAGATTGGGCGTGGTTTATAGATAACATGTGCACTCCTTTCACACCACACTCACAGGCGTTTATATAGTTTGCCTAGTCAGTCATATAAATATTGTTTAATACCGAGATCATTAATTGGGTGGTATTGAGTTTCAACAACCCCACGCCCATACACGATACCCACGTCCCAGTATTAGTACATTCATAAAATGGATTCCAGATATCACTACAATGTACGTCTGAGACTAGCCTGGCTATCAACCCCACGCCCATACACGATACCCATGTCCCAGTATCAGTACATTCATGAACTGGATTCCATATATCACTACAGTGTACGTCTGAGACTAGCCTGGCTATCAAGCCCGCGCCCACACACGATACCCACGTCCCAGTATTAGTACCTTCATGAACTGGATTCCAGCTATCACTACGGTGTACGTCTGAGACTAGCCTGGCTATCAAGCCCACGCCCACACACGATACCCACGTCCCAGTATTAGTACATTCATGAACTGGATTCCAGCTATCACTACGGTGTACGTCTGAGACTAGCCTGGCTATCAAGCCCGCGCCCACACACGATACCCACGTCCCAGTATTAGTACATTCATGAACTGGATTCCAGCTATCACTACGGTGTACGTCTGAGACTAGCCTGGCTATCAAGCCCGCGCCCACACACGATACCCATGTCCCAGTATTAGTACATTCATGAACTGGATTCCATATATCACTACGGTGTACGTGTGAGACTAGCCTGGCTATCAACCCCACGCCCATACACGATACCCACGTCCCAGTATTAGTACATTCATGAACTGGATTCCAGCTATCACTACGGTGTACGTGTGAGACTAGTCTGGCTTCCAGTCTGTCGATCTTTCATTAATTTACTAAAATAGCTCATATCATAGTCTTTACACTGTGCACGTAAAAGAACCGGAGGAGATTCTGGAATTGGTGTTTGTCTGTGTCATTGCACTATCCTCCAAACAATTAAACTGACTAATCTCTTCAGGAGACATCGTTCACATGACCATGCAACCGGTAGCGACAATAAATAAACGTAAAACATTATATGTAGATCCGCGTGAGAGCGGCTCACAAAACGTTGCCCCGCAATATACATTTGCGTAGTTCTCTTTAGAAGCATCATATAGCAGTGAACGAAATAATTGTCATGCCGTTATGCCCTAGCTACTCTGCAGCGGAGTCATTCTGTCCCGCAATGTCAGGAGGTACGTCAACCCGCTCTGGGTATATGGTAATCATGTTAATTGTATAGATCATTAGATTACGTTTTCATTTGCAAAATCTGGTTATTCATTATGTAATGAGTTTACATGCGTTTTAATTGCACCACTAACGTTAACAACTTTGCATATTGATCATTCAACATCACATTCTGAACATGTCAGACGGGAACCATCCACACGAGTCACGTGATATTCTGAACATGTCAGACTGGAACCATCCACACGAGTCACGTGATATTCTGAAGCCCGAACATATTCAGCGGAAATTACAAATGATGCGAGTCGATTTGAAACGCGATAGAAATGTCAGTATGTCAGGTATTCTAGAGGTTACACACTCCCAATTTGAGAAATGAAAAAACAACAGTATGACGGGATCCGCGTTTAAATTACTGCTATTTTTATGGAGTTACGAATTTTCTTTATGTGGTGAAGTCAGTTCGTACATAGAAATTCCTTCCCTTCGAGGGAATCTTGGGCAAACCTATGTATTGAGTGATCACAGTAACGTACCTGCATTATGCTCACGTTTATGTCAACGAAATGCAAAGTGTTTGTCATACTTTGAGCATGCCGCCACTGGGAATTGTCGGCTGCTGTCCGAACGACTTACAGTACAAACTGGAATTGTGGAACCAGCTGACGGTTGGATGTATTATGGTATGTACATGTATACTACTCGAATTTGTTCTGGGACACAAGTCATTGTTACTGTATATAATTAAATTAACATGAACAAATAATGACATCCGAAATCGGGAGAAATAGTGCCGACCAGGGGTCATACCCGAGCCGCCGTATCACTCCCAAAATCGGGAGAAATAGTGCCGACCAGAGGTCATACCCGAGCCGCCGTATCACTCCCAAAATCGGGAGAAATAGTGCCGAACAGGGGTCATACCCGAGCCGCCGTATCACTCCCAAAATCGGGAGAAATAGTGCCGACCAGGGGTCATATTCCCCGAGCCGCCGTATCACTCCCAAAATCGGGAGAAATAGTGCCGACCAGGGGTCATATTCCCCGAGCCGCTGTATCACTCCCAACATCGGGAGAAATAGTGCCGACCAGGGGTCATATCCGAGCCGCCGTATCACTCCCGGCACGTCACTATATGTATGTGTACCACTAACATATCCATATTAACAAACCAAGTAGCAATTTATTACGCTGAAAAACAAGGTAATCAATGATTTTATTCACTTTTTTTTGTTTATGTATTTTTATAATTTTTACCCCGTCGACTGCTGTAATTTCAAGATTGGGGGGGGGGGGTCCCTGACACCGGCATGCTCATGTTTTTGGGATCCCATAAATGTTCCATAGGTATTCATATCGTATTTCGCTCTGTTGGTTTTGCCGTGTGTTAAGCAATTCAAATATAAATTACATTGAGATTTAATTCAGCGTCTTGTACAGATACAATGCGCACGCATCATCGAATCGTATACGCAGGTTCCGCTTTGAATTTAAGAATCGTGAGGCATACGGGAAACGGTCATTTTAAGCCGTATATACCCTGGATAGCCCGGAGTTATTGAAATATATGTAGGCCTACTGCAAAGTTATCCAATCAACAACGTGAAAATTCATTGAAGTGTAATAACGTATATGTATTGTAATTAATATATAAAATAAACAACGTATGTATAGTCGAATGTGAGGTTCGGAATGGGGTAACTACATGGTTAAAATGACTAGCGCTTTTGGAAACCAGACATGATGAACGAGACCTATGTTTCTATATTATATATGCTTGAAATAACTGGTCGCTAATCTTTTCATTTACTATATTGTCGGGAAGGGTCGTAACTAATGTTGCTAGAACTTGTGGCCCGACCCGTTTGCCTTTATTTAAGTTGTCATGTTTTGTATTCACATGTACATGTATATGTAAAACGAACCGAGCATGAAAATATGCGTAAACTAGTAGAAGAGAACATGCATAAAACTGTTGGACCCGTAATGATAAAATGTTAACGTTCATTGAACCATATTTTGTAGAATAGCATTAAGTTAGTATGTACAACAGCTAGAATATAGTTAATTTGTAATAAAATGCACATGTAAATATTCAATGAGGTTATCTTTTTGTTTGTTTATTTGATTACGCAAAAAGTTACGAACAGATGTCCATGAACTTTGGTGGATGGGTGGGCCTCGGGATGGGGGTCAAGGACGCACTCCTTATATTTAGGAGGAGATGATTTTTAATTGGATTCCCCATCATTGTTAGATACGACAAACGGGAACATTTAGCAGCGTGGCGGACGTTTGCTATCTCCAATTGCGCTTCTATTTGTAATAATTAGCACAAGTTGTTCAATTTATGACAATTAACTGCATCATGCGTGTTTGTCATATGAAATTTGGTGGTATTCGAAATTATGCCATTTTTGTTACCAATGTTAACTTTCTAATATTACCGATTCACAAGTCATGCGTTTTCTTGTACATCATGTTGGTTTCCCCATGCTTCTCAAATAGACTTATTAAAATTCATTGGTTGATATATATTCGTATGTTTTTAAGTATCTAAAAAGAATTCAATGATTTATTTATATACGTATATGACATTAAATATACCAGCATTTTTAACACTATATATCAGCGTTGTCGGATTGCAATTTGAACGAAGGATATACACTGGATCTGTCGTCTGGTTGGTGTTACAAATTGTTCCGAGAGCTGATGCCAATACACCCGGATGCGTGGAAAAGATGCGCAACAGATGGGGGTCGTCTGCTTCGCATACAGTCGCAAGAACAACAGGAACGGATACACGATTATTTAGGTGCGGTATAATACTACATTACCAATACTTTGGTCCCATTCATTTATTCAATGTTGGTTATTTATCGTCGCCCCGTGGGTGAGCGGGGAGATGCCCCCAGAAGTAGATTTTAACCATTTTATTTGTTGGAGAAGAGCTAAAGCTACAAGAGACGCATCGATTCCAGAAGCATCACTGGTTCGTTTACATACCCGGTGTATAGCACTGATTCCTCGGTGCATCTATATATACATCTGGAAATATGTTGATATTATTATGGTCAGGTGGAGTGTCGAACCTGACATCCCTGGATTCGCAGTCCAACGTGTTAAACACTGGACCACTTACCCGACTAAGTTGACTGATTCAGATGTCAGATTTGCGCAGTGGTTAGCACGCTCGCTTCTCACCATTGGAACCCACCACTGGACCACTTACCAGACTAATTTGACTGATTCAGTTGTCAGATTAGCGCAGTGGTTTGCACACTCGTTTCTCACCATTGGAACCCGGGTTCGATCCTCGGACTGGGGACTATGTGAATGTAACTGAGATGCGTACCGCACTATATGCGATGAGTCCTCAAATAAACACGTGTTTTGGAAAAACATCGCTTCCTACACAATCAGGTATCGAGTTTGTATGACTAACAGGAATTGGTAAGTAAACCTGTGTTCACCTCTATAAAGCAGCCAACCTGTATTAAGCAGCCAGTTTATCATTTTCCCAATATACTACATTGTTATACATTCGACCTCTATTAAGCAGCCACCTGTGCTAAGCAGGCACGTTCTGTGATTCCATTGGATGGCTGCTTAAGACAGGTTTGACTGTAATTAATATATAACGGTTCGATGTATTGTTTGTTATTTCATTTAGTTGCGAGTGACGATGCAAACAGCCCTGCTATTGGTGGATCCAGGGATGATACAGGAAGTGCTTGGTTGTTTGCGGATGGTTCCACGTTCAGTTATTTCAACTGGGATGATATGAGTGACAATGGGGAACCTGTAGAAAGCAAAAATTGCATTAAGTTAAAAAGTAATTGGAACTATATGTGGGGTGCGGCGCAATGCATTACGAATCACACTTTTGTGTGTGAAATTATCGTGTTACAATAGGCCCCAAGCACATCGATAGATGATATACGTGTTGCCTTTATGACATAGGTTGTATTTGATTAACAAGCATGACAATAATATAATAACTACTTCACGAGTGTTCCTACAGTCTGGCTGTGGACAGACATATGCCGGATACAGTTAGCGAGAACTATCAATCAGAATGTATTGAGCCTTCTGATACCAAACGTTGACGAACTTGACGTGGGGCAATTCAAATTTGTAACAGTTGATTTTAATCAATTAAAAAAACTGTCAATATCGCAGAAAAAATAAATTTACCCCACGTAGTTTGCATCCATAAACGTATATGCATGGTAACTATAGTCCACTCACATCGAGTAACGTAACACGTATTTATTAAATTCCTTTGATTAGAGGAAACATCAGACATAAAATGTAAATTGTACATAATTTTCTTTGGGGCTTTGTAATGTTTTTAAGCTTTATAAAAAAGTCTTGAGAATCTCGTCTAGATCTAGATGTTTAAATTGTTGTTGCTGTGTTTTGAGTTTATATAGTTTTGTCCGCCCGAAGGTACTGTGAGGAACCAAATGTCACTCATCCAGTGAGGAACCAAAGGTCGCTCATCCAGTGAGGATCCAAAGGTCGCTCATCCAGTGAGGAACCAAAGGTCGCTCATCCAGTGAAGAACCAAAGGTCGCTCATCCAGTGAGGAACCAAAGGTCGCTCATCCAGTGAGGAACCAAAGGTCGCTCATCCAGTGAGGAACCAAAGGTCGCTCATCCAGTGAGGAACCAAAGGTCGCTCATCCAGTGAGGAACCAAAGGTCGCTCAGCCAGTGAAGAACCAAAGGTCGCTCATCCAGTGAGGAACCAAAGGTCGCTCATCCAGTGAGGAACCAAAGGTCGCTCATCCAGTGAGGAACCAAAGGTCGCTCATCCAGTGAGGAACCAAAGGTCGCTCATCCAGTCAGGAACCAAATGTCGCTCATCCAGTCAGGAACCAAAGGTCGCTCAGCCAGTGAAGAACCAACGGTCGAGGCCATGATGTGTGTGTTTATACAAAGGTAGTCATAATACAATTATCTGAGTATTTGGTAGAAAACTTAATCTATATAATACATTAGTCTAGCGGTAAATGTATCATTGTAGCATAAAAATGAACATCTTTTTAATCTCCCACCAGAGAACAACAACCAGTTTAGGCCCACGATGGATCTATTCTATATTAATAGTTCACTACATGGCAATACATGTACATGACAGGAGAAAGTTCAAAAGATATGAACATCAACTATTAACAAAAAATGTTAAATTTGGAATAAAAAACAGTTTTGTTTTATTCAGTAGAACAAAAAGTACTTCTCGGACCTTATTTAATTCCCATACTTGGTAGCTACCGGAAGTACGTAGGCCTAATAACCTAAACACGTGATAAAAATAGTTTCATTCAAAGGCGTGTTACATTTCGTTCTGTAGCAATATGATTGACCTCATGCAGAGACAACAACATCGGCTGCCATATGCTCAATCACAAACGCTATGATTGGTTAGCTGCGACAGCAGCACTCCGGTCCCGCGATGATGGAGTTGAATTACGTGTGAGATGTCCAATCAGCGATCTCCTTGCATACAGGGTTTTAAATCTATTCATATGAACCGAAATACGGTGAAAATGAAATAAAATAAGGAAATAAAATTTCTACGAGCTCATATGGGCAACCCGCAGCGGCGGTAAATAAACATAAAACAAGCACATATAGACCCAATTAACCGAATGAACGACACCATTGTTAACGGGTTTCGTGCGATGGCGTGTTATGACTGTCGGAGATCCGTGCTGGTGCTGCCTAATCTGATGTAGAACAATACACGATCGAGAAAAATAGCAATTTATTATTGACAAATAACAAATGTTAATTTACAACAGCTAGTGATTTTTACAAAATATGATATAAATAAGTTAAACAACAAACATGCGAAGTATTGTCGTCTGTAATAGACCAAACAGTTATACACATGTCTTTCACATCTTCTTTATGACTGTCACAATTTTAGGTAACTAATATTTCCAAATTTCAATAACATTCCCAGGATTTAAATGTTGGGCATTTTATTCGCCGACATTTTACAGTAGGGTTTCCGGTTTCACATTTGCCCAGTGAATGCTAGTTCAGAAGATTAAGGTTCGGGTTGATCCTCAAACCGGATCACTAATCTCTTCAGGAGGCGTCGCTCAAATGGGCAACTGGTAGCGACGATAAGCAAACATTATAAACCTCCTTGCACGCTAGCGGTGAAAGTAACAGACACATATGACGTTAGTTGTGTTGTAACTAGATGACAACGACACAATTATATTGAAATTCCATGACAGATTTCCAGAGTTTTTAGTTACAACTAAAATAAGAAAACCACATTATTGAATTGCCGGCTGATACAGATACACACAATTACCTGAAATATGTATATCCTTAATTAAACCCAGAATGCAAATAATTACACATATATTCTGAAATTGCGGTAGTTAAAAATATGTTCATGGAAAGATTTCTTGCTACCTGTTTTTGTTTTCTGTGAGATTAGTGACAAAATGTGTGATCTTAATATAATGGAAGTTTCGAAGTACATGAAACTATGTGGCAACAATTTATATTATTCTTAATCTGTTACAATTGCAGTGCGATATACCGGTATCGGTACAATTCCAGTGCGATATACCGGTATCGGTACAATTGCAGTGCGATATACCGGTATCGGTACAATTCCAGTGCGATATATACCGGTATCGGTACAATTCCAATGCGATATACCGGTATCGGTACAATTCCAGTGCGATATACCGGTATCGGTACAATTCCAGTGCGATATACCGGTATCGGTACAATTCCAGTACGATATACCGGTATCGGTACAATTCCAGTGCGATATATACCGGTATCGGTACAATTCCAGTGCGATATATACCGGTATCGGTACAATTCCAGTGCGATATACCGGTATCGGTACAATTCCAGTGCTGCGATATACCGGTATCGGTACAATTCCAGTGCGATATACCGGTATCGGTACAATTCCAGTACGATATACCGGTATCGGTACAGTTCCAGTGCGATATACCGGTATCGGTACAATTCCAGTGCGATATACCGGTATCGGTACAATTGCAGTGCGATATACCGGTATCGGTACAATTCCAGTGCGATATACCGGTATCGGTACAATTCCAGTGCGATATACCGGTATCGGTACAATTGCAGTGCGATATACCGGTATCGGTACAATTCCAGTGCGATATACCGGTATCGGTACAATTCCAGTGCTGCGATATACCGGTATCGGTACAATTCCAGTGCTGCGATATACCGGTATCGGTACAATTGCAGTGCGATATACCGGTATCGGTACAATTGCAGTGCGATATACCGGTATCGGTACAATTGCAGTGCGATATACCGGTATCGGTACAATTGCAGTGCGATATACCGGTATCGGTACAATTCCAGTGCGATATATACCGGTATCGGTACAATTCCAGTGCGATATACCGGTATCGGTACAATTCCAGTGCGATATACCGGTATCGGTACAATTCCAGTGCTGCGATATACCGGTATCGGTACAGTTCCAGTGCGATATACCGGTATCGGTACAATTCCAGTGCTGCGATATACCGGTATCGGCTTCACAATAAAACACAACATGTTATTATAATTATTTGGGTGTTTAAGTAAAGTGATTCTGGTTACATAGTTCATATTCTACGCTTTATTGACTAATATTAACATTTCAACAACAAGAAAATAATCAATGTAGATCTACAGCATGCACGCAGGGGGACTACTGAAGGTCTGGGTCTCAGTGCAGCAGCATGCACGCGGAGGGACTACGGAAGGTGTGGGTCTCAGTGCAGCAGCATGCACGAGGAGGGACTACGGACGGTCTGGGTCTCAGTGCAGCAGCATGCACGCGGAGGGACTACGGAAGGTGTGGGTCTCAGTGCAGCAGCATGCACACGGAGGGACTACGGAAGGTGTGGGTCTCAGTGCAGCAGCATGCACACGGAGGGACTACGGAAGGTGTGGGTCTCAGTGCAGCAGCATGCACGCGGAGGGACTACGGAAGGTGTGGGTCTCAGTGCAGCAGCATGCACACGGAGGGACTACGGAAGGTGTGGGTCTCAGTGCAGCAGCATGCACACGGAGGGACTACGGAAGGTGTGGGTCTCAGTGCAGCAGCATGCACGCGGAGGGACTACGGAAGGTCTGGGTCTCAGTGCAGCAGCATGCACATGGAGGGACTACGGAAGGTCTGGGTCTCAGTGCAGCAGCATGCACACGGAGGGACTAAGGAAGGTCTGGGTCTCAGTGCAGCAGCATGCACGAGGAGGGACTAAGGAAGGTCTGGGTCTCAGTGCAGCAGCATGCACGAGGAGGGACTAAGGAAGGTCTGGGTCTCAGTGCAGCAGCATGCACGCGGGTGGACTAAGGAAGGTCTGGGTCTCAGTGCAGCAGCATGCACGAGGAGGGACTAAGGAAGGTCTGGGTCTCAGTGCAGCAGCATGCACACGGAGGGACTAAGGATGGTCTAGGTCTCAGTGCAGCAGCATGCACGCGGAGGGACTAAGGAAGGTCTGGGTCTCAGTGCAGCAGCATGCACGCGGAGGGACTAAGGAAGGTCTGGGTCTCAGTGCAGCAGCATGTACGAGGAGGGACTACGGAAGGTCTGGGTCTCAGTGCAGCAGCATGCACGAGGAGGGACTAATGAAGGTCTGGGTCTCAGTGCAGCAGCATGCACGCGGGGGGACTACGGAAGGTCTGGGTCTCAGTGCAGCAGCATGCACGCGGGGGGACTACGGAAGGTCTGGGTGTCAGTGCAGCAGCATGCACGCGGGGGGACTACGGAAGGTCTGGGTCTCAGTGCAACAGCATGCACGCGGAGGAACTACGGAAGGTGTGGGTCTCAGTGCAGCAGCATGCACACGGAGGGACTACGGAAGGTCTGGGTCTCAGTGTAGCAGCATGCACGAGGAGGGACTAAGGACGGTCTGGGTCTCAGTGCAGCAGCATGCACGAGGAGGGACTAAGGAAGGTATGGGTCTCAGTGCAGCAGCATGCACGAGGAGGGACTAAGGAAGGTCTGGGTCTCAGTGCAGCAGCATGCACACGGAGGGACTAAGGAAGGTCTGGGTCTCAGTGCAGCAGCATGCACACGGAGGGACTACGGAAGGTGTGGGTCTCAGTGCAGCAGCATGCACACGGAGGGACTACGGAAGGTGTGGGTCTCAGTGCAGCAGCATGCACACGGAGGGACTACGGAATGTGTGGGTCTCAGTGCAGCAGCATGCACGCGGAGGGACTACAGAAGATCTGGGTCTCAGTGCAGCAGCATGCACGAGGAGGGACTAAGGAAGGTCTGGGTCTCAGTGCAGCAGCATGCACACGGAGGGACTAAGGAAGGTCTGGGTCTCAGTGCAGCAGCATGAACGCGGAGGGACTAAGGAAGGTCTGGGTCTCAGTGCAGCAGCATGCACGAGGAGGGACTAAGGAAGGTCTGGGTCTCAGTGCAGCAGCATGCACACGGAGGGACTAAGGAAGGTCTGGGTCTCAGTGCAGCAGCATGCACGCGGAGGGACTAAGGAAGGTCTGGGTCTCAGTGCAGCAGCATGCACGAGGAGGGACTACGGAAGGTCTGGGTCTCAGTGCAGCAGCATGCACGAGGAGGGACTAAGGAAGGTCTGGGTCTCAGTGCAGCAGCATGCACGCGGGTGGACTAAGGAAGGTCTGGGTCTCAGTGCAGCAGCATGCACGAGGAGGGACTAAGGAAGGTCTGGGTCTCAGTGCAGCAGCATGCACACGGAGGGACTAAGGATGGTCTAGGTCTCAGTGCAGCAGCATGCACGCGGAGGGACTAAGGAAGGTCTGGGTCTCAGTGCAGCAACATGCACGCGGAGGGACTAAGGAAGGTCTGGGTCTCAGTGCAGCAGCATGTACGAGGAGGGACTACGGAAGGTCTGGGTCTCAGTGCAGCAGCATGCACGAGGAGGGACTAATGAAGGTCTGGGTCTCAGTGCAGCAGCATGCACGCGGGGGGACTACGGAAGGTCTGGGTCTCAGTGCAGCAGCATGCACGCGGGGGGACTACGGAAGGTCTGGGTGTCAGTGCAGCAGCATGCACGCGGGGGGACTACGGAAGGTCTGGGTCTCAGTGCAACAGCATGCACGCGGAGGAACTACGGAAGGTGTGGGTCTCAGTGCAGCAGCATGCACACGGAGGGACTACGGAAGGTCTGGGTCTCAGTGTAGCAGCATGCACGAGGAGGGACTAAGGACGGTCTGGGTCTCAGTGCAGCAGCATGCACGAGGAGGGACTAAGGAAGGTATGGGTCTCAGTGCAGCAGCATGCACGAGGAGGGACTAAGGAAGGTCTGGGTCTCAGTGCAGCAGCATGCACACGGAGGGACTAAGGAAGGTCTGGGTCTCAGTGCAGCAGCATGCACACGGAGGGACTACGGAAGGTGTGGGTCTCAGTGCAGCAGCATGCACACGGAGGGACTACGGAAGGTGTGGGTCTCAGTGCAGCAGCATGCACACGGAGGGACTACGGAATGTGTGGGTCTCAGTGCAGCAGCATGCACGCGGAGGGACTACAGAAGATCTGGGTCTCAGTGCAGCAGCATGCACGAGGAGGGACTAAGGAAGGTCTGGGTCTCAGTGCAGCAGCATGCACACGGAGGGACTAAGGAAGGTCTGGGTCTCAGTGCAGCAGCATGAACGCGGAGGGACTAAGGAAGGTCTGGGTCTCAGTGCAGCAGCATGCACGAGGAGGGACTAAGGAAGGTCTGGGTCTCAGTGCAGCAGCATGCACACGGAGGGACTAAGGAAGGTCTGGGTCTCAGTGCAGCAGCATGCACGCGGAGGGACTAAGGAAGGTCTGGGTCTCAGTGCAGCAGCATGCACGCGGAGGGACTACGGAAGGTCTGGGTCTCAGTGCAGCAGCATGCACGAGGAGGGACTAAGGAAGGTCTGGGTCTCAGTGCAGCAGCATGCACGCGGGGGGACTAAGGAAGGTCTGGGTCTCAGTGCAGCAGCATGCACGAGGAGGGACTAAGGAAGGTCTGGGTCTCAGTGCAGCAGCATGCACACGGAGGGACTAAGGATGGTCTAGGTCTCAGTGCAGCAGCATGCACGCGGAGGGACTAAGGAAGGTCTGGGTCTCAGTGCAGCAGCATGCACGCGGAGGGACTAAGGAAGGTCTGGGTCTCAGTGCAGCAGCATGTACGAGGAGGGACTACGGAAGGTCTGGGTCTCAGTGCAGCAGCATGCACGAGGAGGGACTAATGAAGGTCTGGGTCTCAGTGCAGCAGCATGCACGCGGGGGGACTACGGAAGGTCTGGGTCTCAGTGCAGCAGCATGCACGCGGGGGGACTACGGAAGGTCTGGGTGTCAGTGCAGCAGCATGCACGCGGGGGGACTACGGAAGGTCTGGGTCTCAGTGCAACAGCATGCACGCGGAGGAACTACGGAAGGTGTGGGTCTCAGTGCAGCAGCATGCACGCGGAGGGACTACGGAAGGTCTGGGTCTCAGTGTAGCAGCATGCACGAGGAGGGACTAAGGACGGTCTGGGTCTCAGTGCAGCAGCATGCACGAGGAGGGACTAAGGAAGGTATGGGTCTCAGTGCAGCAGCATGCACGAGGAGGGACTAAGGAAGGTCTGGGTCTCAGTGCAGCAGCATGCACACGGAGGGACTAAGGAAGGTCTGGGTCTCAGTGCAGCAGCATGCACACGGAGGGACTACGGAAGGTCTGGGTGTCAGTGCAGCAGCATGCACGAGGAGGGACTAAGGAAGGTATGGGTCTCAGTGCAGCAGCATGCACGCGGGGGGACTACGGAAGGTCTGGGTCTCAGTGCAGCAGCATGCACGCGGGGGGACTACGGAAGGTCTGGGTCTCAGTGCAGCAGCATGCACGCGGGGGACTACGGAAGGTCTGGGTCTCAGTGCAACAGCATGCACGCAGAGGAACTACGGAAGGTGTGGGTCTCAGTGCAGCAGCATGCACGCGGAGGGACTACTGAAGGTCTGGGTCTCAGTGTAGCAGCATGCACGAGGAGGGACTAAGGACGGTCTGGGTCTCAGTGCAGCAGCATGCACGCGGGGGGACTAAGGAAGGTCTGGGTCTCAGTGCAGCAGCATGCACGAGGAGGGACTAAGGAAGGTCTGGGTCTCAGTGCAGCAGCATGCACGCGGAGGGACTAAGGAAGGTATGGGTCTCAGTGCAGCAGCATGCACGCGGAGGGACTAAGGAAGGTCTGTTTCTCAGTGCAGCAGCATGCACGAGGAGGGACTACGGAAGGTCTGGGTCTCAGTGCAGCAGCATGCACGAGGAGGGACTAATGAAGGTCTGGGTCTCAGTGCAGCAGCATGCACGCGGGGGGACTACGGAGGGTCTGGGTCTCAGTGCAGCAGCATGCACGCGGGGGGACTATGGAAGGTCTGGGTCTCAGTGCAGCAGCATGCACGCGGGGGGACTACGGAAGGTCTGGGTCTCAGTGCAACAGCATGCACGCGGAGGAACTACGGAAGGTGTGGGTCTCAGTGCAGCTGCATGCACGCGGAGGGACAACGGAAGGTCTGGGTTTCAGTGTAGCAGCATGCACGAGGAGGGACTAAGGAAGGTCTGGGTCTCAGTGCAGCAGCATGCACGAGGAGGGACTAAGGAAGGTCTGGGTCTCAGTGCAGCAGCATGCACGAGGAGGGACTAAGGAAGGTCGGGTCTCAGTGCAGCAGCATGCACACGGAGGGACTAAGGAAGGTCTGGGTCTCAGTGCAGCAGCATGCACACGGAGGGACTAAGGAAGGTCTGGGTCTCAGTGCAGCAGCATGCACGCGGAGGGACTAAGGAAGGTCTGGGTCTCAGTGCAGCAGCATGCACGAGGAGGGACTACGGAAGGTCTGGGTCTCAGTGCAGCAGCATGCACGAGGAGGGACTAAGGAAAGTATGGGTCTCAGTGCAGCAGCATGCACGCGGGGGACTACGGAAGGTCTGGGTCTCAGTGCAGCAGCATGCACGCGGGGGGACTACGGAAGGTCTGGGTCTCAGTGCAGCAGCATGCACGCGGAGGACTACGGAAGGTCTGGGTCTCAGTGCAACAGCATGCACGCAGAGGAACTACGGAAGGTGTGGGTCTCAGTGCAGCAGCATGCACGCGGAGGGACTACGGAAGGTCTGGGTCTCAGTGTAGCAGCATGCACGAGGAGGGACTAAGGACGGTCTGGGTCTCAGTGCAGCAGCATGCACACGGAGGGACTAAGGACGGTCTGGGTCTCAGTGCAGCAGCATGCACGAGGAGGGACTAAGGAAAGTCTGGGTCTCAGTGCAGCAGCATGCACGAGGAGGGACTAAGGAAGGTCTGGGTCTCAGTGCAGCAGCATGCACGCGGAGGGACTACGGAAGGTGTGGGTCTCAGTGCAGCAGCATGCACACGGAGGGACTACGGAAGGTGTGGGTCTCAGTGCAGCAGCATGCACACGGAGGGACTACGGAAGGTGTGGGTCTCAGTGCAGCAGCATGCACGCGGAGGGACTACGGACGGTCTGGGTCTCAGTGCAGCAGCATGCACGAGGAGGGAGTAAGGAAGGTATGGGTCTCAGTGCAGTTATCTCCTCCTCTCATAAACGATGTTCTTTTTTCTTTCAAGTAACATCATTGTTAACGAAGCGGCACGCAGTAGCCTAATAGAGTAAATCCGCTCTTGGGGTCAATAAAATTTCGACAATTCGACACAGTGGTGTAACTGATTCCCTAACTACTGTATCATCTAGCCTAGCTCCAATGATGTGAACATGTGTCTCTCTTGGTCTGTTCAAATCAAGTGACCCTCAGTTTTACCGCACAAATAAAACAAAACACGGGTTTTTATAATATCTTGGTTCTGGTTATAACAATTCATAGTATTTTTTTTTATAAGTTATTACATGCAATAAAGATTAAATCTAGTCTACGAATTAGTCCACTAATTCTAAAATTTCAGAAACAAATCGGAAAATTTCAATAACAAGTCAACAACACCAATTTAACCTTCAACATTGGACACTTGCAAGTAGATTAAAATAAATATCACAGACCGATGAACGCATATAACACATACTTCAGTGGCGTAGCATGGCTGAACATGATGTATAGATTGGGTTATAGCGAGGAGGTCCCGGCCGTGGGGAGGTTGAATGTCTTTCCTTGGAATTGTGTTTCAACTGGATTGCCCTATTTTTTTTATTAAATAGTATTGTTTGTATAGTTAAAACACTGTTGTGACGTCATACCTTTATACTTGCAGTCCACTATTATTAATATTGGACTGCTGTCAAAAGACCAGAGTATTCTATTAAATCCTACGCGTAAATGTACGAAATTAACAATTTTAATTATAGTAGGATGTTGTTATATAAATGTGTGCTTTAAGTAAGATATAAGCCTCTCACAGTCCGATATTTTACATATTGGATCGTTTTCGGATTATATCCTATGCGTAAACTATGTATGTCAGAACATCATTATCCCCGCATTTTACATAAATTAACTAAGATTTTTTATTGCAGTAGATGAATTTCATTTCTTTTATATTTCTCGGGAAACTGTGTATGCCGCGCCCTACAAGACAAATATATAGGAAGCTACGCCACCTAACACATCGAAAAATATACGTATACGTTAATATACATACACCATTTGTCTCACCCACGACGATTATATATATTTACAGTACACACTATGCGATTTCAACATTTAACCAGTCCGCTGGCGCCCGTGGTTAATGGGTTTAGGCCAAACAAGGCATGACGTACCGTGTTCTAAACAAAGCATGACGTACCGTGTTCCAAACAAGGCATGATGTACCGTGTTCCAAACAAGGCATGCTGTACCGTGTTCCAAACAAGGCATGACGTACCGTGTCCCAAACAAGGCATGACGTACCGTGCTCCAAACAAGGCATGATGTACCGTGTTCCAAACAAGGCATGGCGTACCGTGTTCCAAAACAAGGTGTAACGTACCGTGTTCCAAAACAAGGTGTAACGTACCGTGTTCCATAACAAGGTTTAGCGTACCGTGTTCCAAACAAGGCATGACGTACCGTGTTCCAAAACAAGGTGTAACGTACCGTGTTCCAAACAAGGCATGACGTACCGTGTTCCAAAACTAGGTGTAACGTACCGTGTTCCAAAACTAGGTGTAACGTACCGTGTTCCAAACAAGGCATGACGTACCGTGTTCCAAACAAGGCATGACGTACCGTGTTCTAAAACAAGGTGTAACATATCGTGTTCTAAACAAGGTGTAACGTATCGTGTTCCAAAACAAGGTGTAACGTACCGTGTTCCAAAACTAGGTGTAACGTACCGTGTTCCAAACAAGGCATGACGTACCGTGTTCCAAACAAGGCATGACATACCGTGTTCTAAAACAAGGTGTAACGTACCGTGTTCCAAAACAAGGTGTAACGTACCGTGTTCCAAAACAAGGTGTAACGTACCGTGTTCCAAACAAGGTGTAACGTACCGTGTTCCAAAACAAGGTGTAACGTATCGTGTTCCAAAACAAGGTGTAACGTATCGTGTTCTAAAACAAGGTGTAACGTATCGTGTTCCAAAACAAGGTGTAACGTATCGTGTTCTAAAACAAGGTGTAACGTATCGTGTTTCAAAACAAGGTGTGACGTGTCGTGTTCTAAAACAAGGTGTAACGTATCGTGTTCCAAAACAAGGTGTGACGTGTCGTGTTCTAAAACAAGGTGTAACGTATCGTGTTCCAAAACAAGGTGTAACGTATCGTGTTCTAAAACAAGGTGTAACGTATCGTGTTCCAAAACAAGGTGTAACGTATCGTGTTCCAAAACAAGGTGTAACGTATCGTGTTCCAAAACAAGGTGTAACGTATCGTGTTCTAAAACAAGATGTGACGTGTCGTGTTCTAAAACAAGATATAACGTATCGTGTTCCAAAACAAGGTGTAACGTATCGTGTTTCAAAACAAGGTGTGACGTGTCGTGTTCCAAAACAAGGTGTAACGTATCGTGTTCTAAAACAAGGTGTAACGTATCGTGTTCCAAAACAAGGTGTAACGTATCGTGTTCTAAAACAAGGTGTAACGTATCGTGTTTCAAAACAAGGTGTGACGTGTCGTGTTCTAAAACAAGGTGTAACGTATCGTGTTCCAAAACAAGGTGTAGCGTATCGTGTTCCAAAACAAGGTGTAACGTATCGTGTTCCAACACAAGGTGTAACGTATCATGTTCCAAAACAAGGTGTAACGTATCGTGTTCTAAAACAAGGCATGACGTACCGTGTTCCAAACAAGGCATGACGTACCGTGTTCCAAACAAGGCATGACGTACCGTGTTCTAAACAAGGCATGACGTACCGTGTTCCAAACAAGGCATGACGTACCGTGTTCCAAACAACGATCGTATAAATCATTATGGGCATTGTATACAGCTTGTAGTGGATCAGTGGTCCAGTGGTTAACGCCCTGGACGTGTAAGCCAGGGGTCGCAGGTTTGATCCAGTATGTGTGCATGATCTAACTCCCTATATAGGATGTAGATTCGCCATGTGTAATACTTGCATGCACGACTATATTAGAACAAAGAAAATATAACAGACATTTACATAAATGAACTAGTATGTGAATATATCTACCAATAACTGTTTGTAGTTTAATGAGTAGTATAATAATAAAGTTAGTTTACTGAATTCAATGAAAGTTGACTAATGTAGAGTCTGTGGAAGTCGTGATAGCGCAGTGGTAGCGCGTTCGCTTCAGGTGCGAAAGGTCCGGAGGTCGAGCCCCGCTGGAGCCGTTACGATTGTGCCCTTAGGCAAGGCATTTAAATAATTCCACGTTGCCTCTTCTCTCTCCCTCGTGGCGATGGATTCCATCAGGAATGAGGTCTCGAGAGTGATTAATATAAGTTGAAAGAACTTGTTTCGCAATCGTGGCTAAAATAATTTTGTATAAACTAGAGCCTACATCTGATTTTTCCTAATCCCCAATTATAAAGCTATTGCCTTTCATGGAAATTAAACGAAAATGTAAAACACAATGAAAACATCTCCAGTATACATCTATAAATAGCTTCAACTTTGATTTGATTATTGTTTAAACTGACTGCCAATCAAATTATTAACTGGCGCTGGAAATAAAATCAGTATATTGCGCTGGGAATCACCATTTTACATTGTGAATCAGTATATTGCGCTACGAATCACCATTTTACATTGTGAATCAGTATATTGCGCTGGGAATCACCATTTTACATTGTGAATCAGTATATTGCGCTGGGAATCAGCAGTTTACAGTGTGAATCAGTATATTGCGCTGGGAATCAGCATTTTACAGTGTGAATCAGTATGTTGCGCTACGAATCACCATTTTACATTGTGAATCAGCATATTGCGCTGGGAATCACCATTTTACATTGTGAATCAGTATATTGCGCTGGGAATCACCATTTTACATTGTGAATCAGTATATTGCGCTACGAATCACCATTTTACATTGTGAATCAGTATATTGCGTTGCGAATCACCATTTTACATTGTGAATCAGTATATTGCGCTACGAATCACCATTTTACATTGTGAATCAGTATATTGCGCTACGAATCACCATTTTACATTGTGAATCAGTATATTGCGCTGGGAATCACCATTTTACATTGTGAATCAGTATATTGCGTTGCGAATCACCATACTAGTATTGCGCTGGGAATTACCAGTTTGCACTATGAATCAGTATTTTGTGCTGCTAATCAAATCAGTAATTGTTGGTGGGAATTAGTATTCGGTTCTGCGAAGTAGTATTTTGCACTATGAATTAGTATTCGGTTCTGCGAAATAATATTTTGCACTATGAATCAGTTTGAAGGTTGAAAAATAAATGCATTCTGGTTGTGATGAGTTGACTAAGAATGTAGGGGTTTTATTGTGAAGAAGCATGTGTTAGTCTCCGCCACCGCCTTCTGTCTGTACTCCTTAAACTGCCTGTATTCCACTGAAAATAATAGATAATGACAACAATTGATGATGAAACAGGTTAATGATGAAAACTGCGGATGATTAAAACTATAGACGGCTCAGTTTCATTTATAAATTGTTCGTACCTTTGTTACATTTAGCGTTGCAGCATGTAATTGTTTTCCTTACAAAACAAGTATTATACAAGTCTTGCAGTAAAGAAATCCATCTCAATTTAACACTTTTAATGTACTTGAACATTGTTGAAATATATAATTATAATCTTAATGTTCACTAGGATAGCCTGTTTGTCATTAGCCTCTCTTCGGAGCTCCAATTCTCCGTAACAATTCATAACTCTCGTCGGAGCTCCAATTCTCCGTAACAATTCATAACTCTCTTCGGAGCTCCAATTCTCCGTAACAAATCATAACTCTCGTCGGAGCTCCAGTTCTCCGTAACAAATCATAACTCTCGTCGGAGCTCCAATTCTCCGTAACAAATCATAACTCTTGTCGGAGCTCCAATTCTCCGTAACCAATCATAACTCTCGTCGGAGCTCCAATTCTCCATAACAAATCATAACTCTCGTAGGAGCTCCAGTTCTCCGTAACGAATCATAACTCTTGTCGGAGCTCCAGTTCTCCGTAACGAATCATAACTATCGTCGGAGCTCCAATTCTCCGTAACAAATCATAACTCTCGTCGGAGTTCCATTCTCCGTAACCAATCATATCTCTCGTCGGAGCTCCAATTCTCCGTAACCAATCATAACTCTCGTCGGAGCTCCAGTTCTCCGTAACCAATCATAACTCTCGTCGGAGCTCCAATTCTCCGTAACCAATCATAACTCTCGTCGGAGCTCCAGTTCTCCGTAACAAATCATAACTCTCGTCGGAGCTCCAATTCTCCGTAACAATTCATAACTCTCGTCGTAGCTCCAGTTCTCCGTAACAATTCATAACTCTCGTCGTAGCTCCAATTCTCCGTAACCAATCATAACTCTTGTCGGAGCTCCAGTTCTCCGTAACCAATCATAACTCTCTTCGGAGCTCCAATTCTCCGTAACAAATCATAACTCTCGTCGTAGCTCCAATTCTCCGTAACAAATCATAACTCTCGTCGTAGCTCCAGTTCTCCGTAACAATTCATAACTCTCGTCGGAGCTCCAGTTCTTCATAACCAATCACAACTCTCGTCGGAGCTCCAATTCTCCGTAACAATTCATAACTCTCGTCGGAGCTCCAGTTCTCCGTAACCAATCATAACTCTCGTCGGAGCTCCAGTTCTCCGTAACAAATCATAACTCTCGTCGGAGCTCCAATTCCCCGTAACAAATCATAACTCTCGTCGGAGCTCCAATTCACCGTAACAAATCATAACTCTCGTCGGAGCTCCAATTCTCCGTAACAAATCATAACTCTCGTCGTAGCTCCAGTTCTCCGTAACAAATCATAACAGCAATGAAATGAATGTGCATACATCACTTCTAGCATGTTTTATTAATATGGCTGACTATGGGTTATACACGCAGGTCATGGGTTATACACCCAGGTCATGGGTTATACATGCAGGTCATGGGTTATACACACAGGTCATGGGTTATACACGCAGGTCATGGGTTATACACGCAAGTCATGGGTTATACACACAGGTCATGGGTTATACACGCAGGTCATGGGTTATACACACAGGTCATGGGTTATACACACAGGTCATGGGTTATACACCCAGGTCATGGGTTATACATGCAGGTCATGGGTTATGCACACAGGTCATGGGTTATACATTCAGGTCATGGGTTATACATGCAGGTCATGGGTTATACACACAGGTCATGGGTTATACATTCAGGTCATGGGTTATACATGCAGGTCATGGGTTATACACACAGGTCATGGGTTATACACACAGGTCATGGGTTGTACATGCAGGTCATGGGTTATACACACAGGTCATGGGTTATACACACAGGTCATGGGTTATACATGCAGGTCATGGGTTATACATGCAGGTCATGGGTTATACATGCAGGTCATGGGTTATACACGCAGGTCCTGGGTTATACATTCAGGTCATGGGTGAAACACGCAGGTCATGGGTTATACACGCAGGTCATGGGTTATACACACAGGTCATGGGTTATACACGCAGGTCATGGGTTATACACGCAGGTCATGGGTTATACACGCAGGTCATGGGTTATACACACAGGTCATACACGCAGGTCATGGGTTATACACACAGGTCATGGGTTATACACACAGGTCATGGGTTATACACACAGGTCATGGGTTATACATGCAGGTCATGGGTTATACACACAGGTCATGGGTTATACACACAGGTCATGGGTTATACACGCAGGTCATGGGTTATACACACAGGTCATGGGTTATACACGCAGGTCATGGGTTATGCACACAAGTCATGGGTTATACACACAGGTCATGGGTTATACACGCAGGTCATGGGTTATACATTCAGGTCATGGGTGATACACGCAGGTCATGGGTGATACACGCAGGTCATGGGTTATACACGCAGGTCATGGGTTATACACGCAGGTCATGGGTTATACACGCAGGTCATGGGTGATACACGTAGGTTATGGGTTATACATTCAAGTCATGGGTTATACACACAGGTCATACACGCAGGTCATGGGTTATACACACAGGTCATACACGCAGGTCATGGGTTATACACACAGGTCATGGGTTATACACGCAGGTCATGGGTTATACACGCAGGTCATGGGTTATACACACAGGTCATGGGTTATACACACAGGTCATGGGTTATACACGCAGGTCATGGGTTATACACACAGGTCATGGGTTATACACGCAGGTCATGGGTTATACACACAGGTCATGGGTTATACACGCAGGTCATGGGTTATACATGCAGGTCATGGGTTATACAGGCAGGTCATGGGTTATACATGCAGGTCATGGGTTATACACGCAGGTCATGGGTTATACACGCAGGTCATGGATTATACACACAGGTCATGGGTTATACACACAGGTCATGGGTTATACACGCAGGTCATGGGTTATACACACAGGTCATGGGTTATACACACAGGTCATGGGTTATACACGCAGGTCATGGGTTATACACGCAGGTCATGGGTTATACACGCAGGTCATGGGTTATACACACAGGTCATGGGTTATACACACAGGTCATGGGTTATACATTCAGGTCATGGGTTATACACACAGGTCATGGGTTATACACGCAGGTCATGGGTTATACACGCAGGTCATGGGTTATACACGCAGGTCATGGGTTATACACGCAGGTCATGGGTTATACACGCAGGTCATGGGTTATACACGCAGGTCATGGGTTATACACGCAGGTCATGGGTTATACACGCAGGTCATGGGTTATACACGCAGGTCATGGGTTATACACGCAGGTCATGGGTTATACACGCAGGTCATGGGTTATACACGCAGGTCATGGGTTATACACGCAGGTTATGGGTTATACACACAGGTCATGGGTTATACACGCAGGTCATGGGTTATACACACAGGTCATGGGTTATAGACGCAGGTCATGGGTTATACACGCAGGTCATGGGTTATACACGCAGGTCATGGGTTATACACACAGGTCATGGGTTATACATGCAAGTCATGGGTTATACATGCAGGTCATGGGTTATACACACAGGTCATGGGTTATACATTCAGGTCATGGGTTATACACGCAGGTCATGGGTTATACACGCAGGTTTTGGCAGCTAATCTAATAATGGGTGTATTTGTGAATATGAACACACGTTGGTCTTGACTAGACATATTAGTAAAACCGGTATGTAAAACTGACCTTCTATATTATATAGGAACGTTTTGACCTAGATTTCACACGTGACAAAGCATAAAAGATGTGTATGAGAATTTTACCTGAATCGTAGAAATCTACTAATTTCGATTCGCAGTCTGCGCAATTGAGTAGTATATATGTATCTGGACGGATATTCGGGCAGTTTCTCAACAGGCTAACCTCGTGTGTAGCAGCCACCCCGTGGTATATGCGTTTTGCATTCATTAATGTTGGTACGTGTTGCACGTAATTCTTCTGGAAGTCGCTTGGGCACACCTGTAAGCCATACATCTCCGTCAGCTGAAACGCCGACAGATCTGAAATAGAATATAAAAGTGTATGTATTACTTTGGCAATTATAACGTACGCTAAAAATCTTATATTATGATTCAATATATCTAATATTTATAATGTTAACTATTTAATATGCCAAAACTGTAATTATTTCGTCTGAGTAGTGGCGCAGGCGTAGTTGGGGCCTCGTTTGCGGAGATACACTAAATAACAGGACAGGCTATCTGTGGTACACTTATTGGCGTGTTGTACCCATATACCGCGATATTCCACGATATCTGTCACTAAATAACAGGACAGGCTATCTATGGTACACTCATTGGCGTGTTGTACCCATATACCGCGATATTTCACGATATCTGTCACTAAATAACAGGACAGGCTATCTATGGTACACTCATTGGCGTGTTGTACCCATATACCGCGATATTTCACGATATCTGTCACTAAATAACAGGACAGGCTATCTGTGGTACACTTATTGGCGTGTTGTACCCATATACCGCGATATTTCACGATATATGTCACTATATAACAGGACAGGCTATCTGTGGTACACTTATTGGCGTGTTGTACCCATATACCGCGGTATTTCACGATATCTGTCACTATACTGCTTTATTGTTTACACACCAATTTTTGTTTATCTCGATTGCGAAACAAGTTCTTACAACTTAGTTTAATTGGTGTTGAGACGTTATTCCTGGCGGAATCCAACCCCATGAGAGTGAGCGAAGAGGCAATGTGGAATTTAAGTGCCTTGCCTAAGGGCACAGTCTTAACGGATACAGCTGGGCCCGAACTCCGGGCCTTTCACACCTTTACTGAACGCGCTACCACTGCGCTATCACGACTTCCACCTATTCTGGTAACTCATTTGGAAGAGCTACACGTGTTTACCATTGCATAAAAGTTCGTAATGTTTTAGATTGAATACATAAGCAACGTATATACCACATGATTGGGTGACTCTAGGCCCACTGGGCCCGGGTGTTTCTACCTAATGTTTATTGTTATGCGTGCGTGCGTGCGTGCGTGCGTGCGTGCGTGCGTGTGTGCGTGTGTGCGGCGTGCGTGCGTGCGTGCGCTAATCAATTTATTTATTTATATTTCGGGTTTTACGCCTGCATCAGCACCATTTTGGGCTATATCGCCGGCGGGCAGCTTACCTAACAACACATTTCCTGGGCAGGCTCCAACGGTTAACCAGTACTTGGTGCACCAACCTCCGTAAGAAACTGCCAACTTTTTCATATAAATGAGACACGGCCTGAGCGGGGCTCGAACCCGTGACCATCAGTGATGATAGGTTACAGTGGTATACAAAGTCAGCGACCTTAACCACTCGACCACGTAGGCGGACTCGCTAATCAATTACACGGATAATCTTGTACATGTTCATGATTGCTTCTATGATACATTTCCAATATTAATGTATATGTTTTATTTCCTCCTCGTGGTATTGGCGGAGGACGACCCTGAATGCCACTCCGAGCAGTATTTCAGGTATGGACAGGCACCTGGGTAGAACCACTGACCTTCCTCACCGGAAATAGTTCAACACCCCGGTAGGATTCCAACCTACAAGTTCGAGCAAGTGAATTGAAGTGATCGACCGTAACTATTCGGCCACCGATGCCACATAGGCCGCTATAGTACCTACCTTCTTTCGGTATATAATTGAGTGGTACTGTGAATATGTCAACCTCGTCCGATGGTGCCGGGAAGTCCTTCTGTTTGAATATATTGCTGGAATGCGTCCACCTATCCGCGTGCTCTGCGTCGCGGAATTGTATAACAATCATGCACTGTTCGGGAAGTCCGCGGTACTGGTCACCTTCGTACATTTTCAACTGAAATTAGTTTATACAAAGTTCCTACAATTTATATTGATCACTATCGAGACCGCATCGCTACGAGGAAGAGAGAATTTGCGTGTTACGTTTAGTTGCTACATGTTGCCCATATATATGAGCGATGCATCCTGAATTGATTTTTCGTTTTAGTTTTTTGGAGGATAGTGCAATGCAATGCTCTTGTTCTTTTACTTGCACGGTGTAAAGAACCGACACGAGACATCGATTTAAAGTCCCATCTGAAAGACTGTTAATTTTATTAGGGTCAGACGGGGGGTCGAACCTGCGACCCTTGGATTCCCAGTCCATCGTGTTAACCACTGGATTACAGATCCGTCTGTAGGGAGAGAGTAGAGAGAAGAGGAAATGTGGAATTGATATGTCTTGCCTAAGGGCACACTCGTAATGTCTACAGATGTGTGCTAACTCTGGGCCTTTCGCATCTGAAGCGAGCGCACTACCACAGCGCTATCACGACTTTCACAACTGGAATTAAATGACGTAATACCGGAATCAGGGCTAAAACAACCCTTGGACTCGAAATACAATGTAGTAGTTTACATAGCTGAAGCCTGTTCGTTCAATGTTATACCACCCGTCAATTATGGTTTATCTACAATAAAACACGGCTAGAGCCGGTCTATTTTATGGCTGTTGAATCCCCCCCCCACATGACATAGGCAAATCGTAGTAAAATATCGCTAGCTGCAAAATAATTAAATCCTTTTCCCTCAGCAGTTGACGATTTGTCACTTTTGAACAGTGTTTGAACGATATATGACATCACAGCGCGACAGGCGGTGTTGCTAAAAGTCCTCTTTTAATGTTATTAATATTGTTCATGATTAAACATTATTCTGCCAAGCTGAACTATTAATACTTACATTTAGTATTCTTTGAATAAAATATTAATACATTCTGGTTTAATAATATTGTCAATTAGCGTTACCTTTTTCGAAAACCTTTATATTTCAGGGCGGTAATTTGTAAAGCCGTCAGCCGACTCATGGAAAGTAAAGAAATTAGGCGACATGTCGCCAAAATAACACATACATTTGTACATGTATTCGTTAATAGCATTATATTGGGTTATGTTACAATGGAAATAATTTATGTTTTATCGTTGCTAACCGGCGAGTTGTCACTATTTGTCATTCTGGTGCGTAGGAAGTAACCACTTAGGGCATCGGTCTGCGGGGTTAATTACTACGAACCGGAACTCCAAACCGTTACTTTATACACATTTATTTTAGCCCGTTTGCGAAACAAGTTCTTACAACTTATATGAATCGCTCTCGATACTGATGGAATCCATCGCCACGAGGGAGTGAGAAGAGGCATGATGAATGCCTTGCCTAAGGGCACAATTGTAACGGCTCCAGCGGGGCTCGAACTCCGGACCTTTCGCACCTGAAGCGAACGCTCATCCACTGCGCTATCACGACTTCCACAAGTTATACAACGACAAGGCAAATAGTATTTCATAATCCATAATTGGAGTTAATTTACAAATAGTACGCCCACAACTATATAACTAGTATACCATACGTACATCCTCGGAAATGCCCAGGTATTTTCCTCCGTAATTAGCCACAACTTGCTTATCTCGAACAAACGCATTTTTCAGTCTTTGTACAAATTCCTTTTTTCCTCGCATGAACAGGTAAACCTCTTTCTTAGGCTTTGATAGCTGGAATATTCAAACATTCACACATATTTACATAACAGTGCAAGATCTTAACAGAATAACGAGACTATACTATAAGTCATATATTATATAACACGTATATAGGAACGAAATAACTGGGACTACATTTATAGTCAAATATATGGAACATGGATCTGTAGTCCAGTGGTAATCCATGGATAGCAGGTTCGATCCCCCGTCTGACCATAATAGAATTAACAGTCTTTCAGATGGGACTTTAAACCAAGGTCTCGTGTCAATGATCATCCGGCCTTGCCACTTTATTTACACGCATGGGTGAGACCTGTATCCGGGGGTTGTTGCGCAGTGATTTACACGCGCACAGCGTTCCAATTACATACTTCATGGGTGAGACCTGTACCCGGGGGTTGTGCGCAGTAATTTACACGCGCACCGCGTTCCAATTACAAACTTCAACAGGATGAGTGTGGTTCCTTGTCCGGAATTGCATCATATATTTCAGAAATTGATTTGGAATTATAATTTAAATATTAATTATAATGGACTGCAAGTACAAAGGTATAACGTCACGACGATGTTTAAAATAACACTAATAACCATTCACGGGCATAACACATAGATAAACAAATTGGACGTTGATAAAGGTATGCGGCGTAATTCAACTTTGTGAAACATTTTGGACAAAGAGGAAACGAAGGGGATGGTGATAAAATAGTTTATTAGATTGCCCTGAAGCCGCAACTAACAAGTTTTTTCCAGGTTTTAGTAACTTTAGATCTCAGTTTGCATGTTTACAACAACATGTGACATTAAAAATAAAGCAACTATTGTGCATACATCAATCACAGATGCATGACAACGTATACTGTAACAAAAAAGCAACATGTCTATATTTCTTAAAGCGACATTACATCGGTGAAAACCTGAATTTATACAGAATGTAATTTCCTGTTCTATGGTATAATTTAATTATTTTCCTCACAAGTTGAGTATTTCAACTAATAAACAAACGTCGCATACAGAACAAATTAATGTAAATAAGGTCAACACCCATGCCTAATGCAATGTGTGCATCCTGAATAGCACGATTTATGGTACAGATTTACCGTTATATTTCACCCTTTGTGCCTATGCATATTTATTGTTAGACTAATACGATTTAAAATATCTCTAAACGACAGTAGCACGCGCCTGGTATAGACTTCAATAATAAACATGGCTGACAGTTATATGACATCCTATTTTCACTTTTGAGAGTTTGTATACCACAAAACCACTGTTTATCTATATAAAATTAGTGTTCGAATTATTTGGGAAGCATTTGTAGTAGCAATGTTATTTATACTTAAAACATTTTCTGTGCTTGTTTGCGATGTAATGTCGCTTTAATTGTTTTAACATTAAAACAATGAGTAAGATATACAGTAATTGGATAGGGCAGCCAGCACGTACTGTAACAATAAATCAATAATGTGTACAGCTAGCATGCCTGGTACAACCGTTAAACTATATTAGTATTATTTAAATCATGACCTTAGTATGAATCGTCTTTCAATAAAATAAACACTTTATATAATATTATTATAGTACATTAGTCGCGACGTCTTAAATCTTAATTCGTGACGTCAATACTGTTTTGTGTTCGAAATATAGTCTGTGTTATGACGATTTGTGATACCTGTATTATTTTCACAGAAATGTCTTTGGATTTTTCACTGATATGTGTGAGTATTTTTACTGCATTTTGCATTTATTAAAGTTCAGAGATATTAAATTCATTGTAAATAAATCCTGCATTCACATGCATGCTATGTATTTTATCTTTATGTGTATAACATATTTACTATTGATATGCAATAAAATATTATTAAACTAAACAATAATTCTATATTTACTAGGGATGGCAACGAATAGCGATTTGGGTATTCGAATATTCGGTCGGAAAGATATTTGATTATTCTATTTATTTTTTATTTCCACTATTCGAATACTGTAATAAGTTGTTAGAACTTGCTTCGCCATCGTTGTAAAATAAATAAAGTTTAATTCGTGAAAAGCAATTACAGTAATGTGTTGTGTGCATAATTTATTAAACTTTTCGAATTACCATGAACGACAAAGTGATACTAGTAAAAGCATGCAAAGTCTCTCAACCGACAAGTGAAGTCAGGGAAATAAACGTTTGAACAATGGATGATCGCCGTGACGTCATGCGTTGTTTATGGGAAAGGAAGAGCAATAACAGCAGACGGGCACGCTAATATCTTCAGGATGTTGTCTCTGACAAAATGACAGACGAATCTGTATTCCAGTGGTAACACGCTGGACTGGTAATCCAGGGATCACAGGTTCGATCTCTCGTCTGACGTCTGACCCTAATAAAATTAACAGTCTTTCAGATGGGACATTAAACCGAGGTCTCGTATCGGTGCCTTACACCGTGCACGTAAAAGAACCAGAGGAGATTTTGGAATGGGTCTCTCTCTGTATCATTGCACTATCCTCCAACAATCTAAAATGACTAATCTCTTAAGGAGGCGTCGTTCATATGGGCAACCGGTAGCGACGATAAATAAACGTAAAACACACAAAATCTCTAGTATATAGTGTAGGTGTGCGTTTTCTATGTCCTCTAGTATATAATGCAGGTGTGCGTTTTCTATGTCCTCTAGTATATAATGCAGGTGTGCGTTTTCTATGTCCTCTGGTATATAATGCAGGTGTGCGTTTTCTATGTCCTCTAGTATATAATGTAGGTGTGTGTTTTCTATGTCCTCTGGAATATAATGTAGGTGTGCGTTTTCTATGTCCTCTAGTATATAATGTAGGTGTGCGTTTTCTATGTCCTCTAGTATATAATGCAGGTGTGCGTTTTCTATGTCCTCTGGTATATAATGTAGGTGTGCGTTTTCTATGTCCTATAGTATATAATGCAGGTGTGCGTTTTCTATGTCCTCTTGTATATAATGCAGGTGTGCGTTTTCTATGTCCTCTAGTATATAATGTAGGTGTGTGTTTTCTATGTCCTCTAGTATATAATGTAGGAGTGCGTTTTCTATGTCCTCTAGTATATAATGTAGGTGCGCGTTTTCTATGTCCTCTAGTATATAATGTAGGTGTGCATTTTCTATGTCCTCTAGTATATAATGCAGGTGTGCGTTTTCTATGTCCTCTAGTATATAATGTAGGTGTGCGTTTTCTATGTCCTCTAGTATATAATGTAGGTGTGCGTTTTCTATGTCCTCTAGTATATAATGTAGGTGTGCGTTTTCTATGTCCTCTAGTATATAATGTAGGAGTGCGTTTTCTATGTCCTCTAGTATATATTGTAGGTGCGCGTTTTCTATGTCCTCTAGTATATAATGTAGGTGCGCGTTTTCTATGTCCTCTAGTATATAATGTAGGTGTGCGTTTTCTATGTCCTCTAGTATATAATGTAGGTGTGCGTTTTCTATGTCCTCTGGTATATAATGTAGGTTTGCGTTTTCTATGTCCTCTAGTATATAATGCAGGTGTGCGTTTTCTATGTCCTCTAGTATATAATGTAGGTGTGCGTTTTCTATGTCCTCTAGTATATAATGTAGGTGTGCGTTTTCTATGTCCTCTAGTATATAATGTAGGAGTGCGTTTTCTATGTCCTCTAGTATATAATGTAGGTGCGCGTTTTCTATGTCCTCTAGTATATAATGTAGGTGCGCGTTTTCTATGTCCTCTAGCATATAATGTAGGTGTGCGTTTTCTATGTCCTCTAGTATATAATGTAGGTGTGTGTTTTCTATGTCCTCTAGTATATAATGTAGGTGTGCGTTTTCTATGTCCTAGTATATAATGTAGGTGTGCGTTTTCTATGTCCTCTAGTATATAATGTAGGTGCGCGTTTTCTATGTCCTCTAGTATATAATGCAGGTGTGCGTTTTCTATGTCCTCTAGTATATAATGCAGGTGTGCGTTTTCTATGTCCTCTAGTATATAATGCAGGTGTGCGTTTTCTATGTCCTCTAGTATATAATGTAGGTGTGCGTTTTCTATGTCCTCTAGTATATAATGTAGGTGTGCGTTTTCTATGTCCTCTAGTATATAATGTAGGTGTGCGTTTTCTATGTCCTCTAGTATATAATGTAGGTGTGCGTTTTCTATGTCCTCTAGTATATAATGTAGGTGTGCGTTTTCTATGTCCTCTAGTATATAATGTAGGTGTGCGTTTTCTATGTCCTCTAGTATATAATGTAGGAGTGCGTTTTCTATGTCCTCTAGTATATAATGTAGGTGTGCGTTTTCTATGTCCTCTAGTATATAATGTAGGTGCGCGTTTTCTATGACCTCTAGTATATAATGTAGGTGTGCGTTTTCTACGTCCTCTAGCATATAGTGTAGGTGTGCGTTTTCTATGTCCTCTAGTATATAATGTACGTGTGCGTTTTCTATGTCCTCTAGTATATAATGTAGGTGTGTGTTTTCTATGTCCTCTAGCATATAATGTAGGTGTGCGTTTTCTATGTCCTCTAGCATATAATGTAGGTGTGCGTTTTCTATGTCCTCTAGCATATAATGTAGGTGTGCGTTTTCTATGTCTCTAGTATATAATGTAGGTGTGCGTTTTCTATGTCCTCTGGTATATAATGTAGGTGTGCGTTTTCTATGTCCTCTGGTATATAATGTAGGTGTGCGTTTTCTATGTCCTCTAGTATATAATGCAGGTGTGCGTTTTCTATGTCCTCTAGTATATAATGTAGGTGTGCGTTTTCTATGTCCTCTAGTATATAATGTAGGTGTGCGTTTTCTATGTCCTCTAGTATATAATGTAGGTGTGCGTTTTCTATGTCCTCTAGTATATAATGTAGGAGTGCGTTTCTATGTCCTCTAGTATATAATGTAGGTGCGCGTTTTCTATGTCCTCTAGTATATAATGTAGGTGTGCGTTTTCTATGTCCTCTAGTATATAATGTAGGTGTGCGTTTTCTATGTCCTCTAGTATATAAGGTAGGAGTGTGTTTTCTATGTCCTCTAGTATATAATGTAGATGCGCGTTTTCTATGTCCTCTAGTATATAATGTAGATGCGCGTTTTCTATGTCCTCTAGTATATAATGTAAGAGTGCGTTTTCTATGTCCTCTAGTATATAGTGTAGGTGTGCGTTTTCTATGTCCTCTAGTATATAATGTAGGTGTGCGTTTTCTATGTCCTCTAGTATATAATGTAGGTGTGCGTTTTCTATGTCCTCTAGTATATAATGTAGGTGTGCGTTTTCTATGTCCTCTAGTATATAATGTAGGTGTGCGTTTTCTATGTCCTCTAGTATATAATGTAGGTGTGTGTTTTCTATGTCCTCTAGTATATAATGTAGGAGTGCGTTTTCTATGTCCTCTAGCATATAATGTAGGTGTGCGTTTTCTATGTCCTCTGGTATATAATGTAGGTGTGCGTTTTCTATGTCCTCTAGTATATAATGTAGGTGTGCGTTTTCTATGTCCTCTAGTATATAATGTAGGTGTGCGTTTTCTATGTCCTCTAGTATATAATGTAGGTGTGCGTTTTCTATGTCCTCTAGTATATAATGTAGGTGTGCGTTTTCTATGTCCTCTAGTATATAATGTAGGTGTGCGTTTTCAATGTCCTCTAGTATATAATGTAGGTGTGCGTTTTCTATGTCCTCTAGTATATAATGTAGGTGTGCGTTTTCTATGTCCTCTAGTATATAATGTAGGTGTGCGTTTTCTATGTCCTCTAGTATATAATGTAGATGCGCGTTTTCTATGTCCTCTAGTATATAATGTAGGAGTGCGTTTTCTATGTCCTCTAGTATATAATGTAGGTGTGCGTTTTCTATGTCCTCTAGTATATAATGTAGGTGTGCGTTTTCTATGTCCTCTAGTATATAATGTAGTGTGTCGTTTTCTATGTCCTCTAGTATATAATGTAGATGCGCGTTTTCTATGTCCTCTAGTATATAATGTAGGTGTGCGTTTTCTATGTCCTCTAGTATATAATGTAGGTGTGCGTTTTCTATGTCCTCTAGTATATAATGTAGGTGTGCGTTTTCTATGTCCTCTAGTATATAATGTAGGTGTGCGTTTTCTATGTCCTCTAGTATATAATGTAGGTGTGCGTTTTCTATGTCCTCTAGTATATAATGTAGGTGTGCGTTTTCTATGTCCTCTAGTATATAATGTAGGTGCGCGTTTTCTATGTCCTCTAGTATATAATGTAGGTGCGCGTTTTCTATGTCCTCTAGTATATAATGTAGGTGCGCGTTTTCTATGTCCTCTAGTATATAATGTAGGTGCGCGTTTTCTATGTCCTCTAGTATATAATGTAGGTGTGCGTTTTCTATGTCCTCTAGTATATAATGTAGGTGCGCGTTTTCTATGTCCTCTAGTATATAATGTAGGTGCGCGTTTTCTATGTCCTCTAGTATATAATGTAGGTGCGCGTTTTCTATGTCCTCTAGTATATAATGTAGGTGTGCGTTTTCTATGTCCTCTAGTATATAATGTAGGTGTGCGTTTTCTATGTCCTCTAGTATATATATATGTTTTAGTGAGCTCTATTTTTCAAATGAACATGAATAGTGTTTCTAGTTTTCCTTTAACGTCGCATTACACACGAATCTCGCTATACTTACTTTCGGGAACAACTCTCTTTGATCTTTTTGCATAGTGATGGTTGCCTTTTCAGTTAAATCCGGATATGTCCCAACTTGAACCCCTTTCTCCCGTGCACTTATAGGTGTACCCTTAGTCTGGGTACCAAAGACCCTGCTTTTTCTTCCAGCACTGGTTCCTGGCATAATAGGACACTATGTAACTGTAAAATAGAAATATATTAGTCTACCGTTTAAGTACTTCATGTAAATATAATCAAGTGATATTGTATTTATGTTTCTGTGTATTTAAATATGAAAACAAATAAATAAACGGGTTGCTCTGTGGCAACTCAAAAATAACGAAACAAGATAATTATAGTTTATACAAATTTATTTTAGCTCGATTGCGAAACAAGTTCTTACAACTTATATTAATCACTCTCGAGACTTCATTCCTGGTGGAATCCATCGCCACGAGGGAGAGTGAAGAGGCAACGTGGAATTTAAATGCCTTGCCTAAGGGCACACTCATAACGGCTCCAGCGGGGCTCGAACGCCGGACCTTTCGCACCTGAAGCGAACGCGCGCATCCACTGTGCTATAACGACTTCCACAATATACAGTCAAACCTGTCTTAAGCAGCCAGCCAAGGGAGTCAGAGAAAGTGGCTGCTTAGCACATGTGGCTGCTTAATAGAGGTTAAATATATAATAAAACAACTGATTGGGAATCTGGAAACTGGATGCTTAATACAGGTTGGCTGCTTAATGAAGGTGACCACTAACACAGGTTTGACTGTATAGTACATGTATATAATATATAGTACATTGTATATGTATATAATATATAGTACATTGTACATGTATCTAATATATAGTACTTTGTTCCTTGTTGTCGCTGACTGACGAGTATGGTGTTTGTAATGTTTGTAATGGAAACTGTCGTACACTACCCGTCAAACATGTGTTGGATCAACTCGTTTATTCATTGGAATATTCCGCATACAGAACTCCCATTAATGTCACCTGCTGACGAGTATTCAATATGAGATCAAACTGATATCAGTTCCTATTGTCACTTTTCTCTCCTGTGTGATTGATTACGTTTGAAGAGGGAATTACGCAGCTGATCTGAAGAATAACTTATATAGACGCGATTTACGTGCAGGGTCGTGAAAATGGCCGTGGTATTGGCAAATCATTTGTTGAATAATGTATTAGGTTCGTCCATTAAAGTTTTCCCTACTGGCATAAACACGCACTCCGGTGTACATGCATACCTATAATCTAGTTTATACAGTATGGGATATATATACTTGACGCCTTCGTGGTTTCTGTTTGAGTACTTATATTTTGACCATTACACTTTTATGAACGTACCTTAACATAAACATAGAAGCAATACAGCTGAAGACACGACACTGATTTGCTGGAAATGTGCAATACCTGTTTTAACGTGTTTTTAAGTGCCAAGGTACAAATCAAGACACGAAACTGATTTGCTGGAAATGTGCAATACCTGTTTTAACGTGTTTCTAAGTGCCAAGGTACAAATCAAGACACGAAACTGATTTTCTGGAAATGTGCAATACCTGTTTTAACGTGTTTCTAAGTGCCAAGGTACAAATCAAGACACGAAACTGATTTGCTGGAAATGTGCAATACCTGTTTTAACGTGTTTCTAAGTGCCAAGATACAAATCAAGACACGAAACTGATTTGCTGGACATGTGCAATACCTGTTTTAACGTGTTTATAAGTGCCAAGGTACACATCAAAAGTATGCCGCTACCAATCGATTGCGGCGCACGTAACTTCGAAACACTAACTTCGGTTTGACCATAACAACTTTTTTTTTCTTAAACTTTATTTATTTTACAACGATTGCGAAGCAAGTTCTAACAACTTATATTATCACTCTCGTTGGCGCGGATGAAAGCGTAAATGTGGTCATTCGTGTGGGAGGAAACCGGAGTACCCGGAGAAAACCCACTTGTCCGATCTGGCGACCACTGTACCATCTCATATACTTCCCGGTCCGAAGAGCCCCCACCCACGTACATATATGTAGTCCAGTGGTAGCACGCTGGACTGGTAATCCAGGGATCGATCGATTAATATAAGTTGTAATAACTTGTTTCGCAATCGAGCTAAATAAATTTGTATAAACTAAGCTGACGTCTCGTTTCAGTGGTGTACACCGTGCACGTAAAAGAACCAGAGGAGACTCTAGAATGGGTCTCTGTCTGTATCATTGCACTATCCTCCAAACATTTAAATGACTAATCTCTTCAGGAGGCGTCGCTCATGCATATGGGCAACAGGTAGCGACGATAAATAAACGTAAAACACACACACGTACATATGAAGTATGTTGTAATTGTATTGTTTATTGTGCATTTAACGTTTTTGGAACGACCTAAAAGTATGGATATTGTGCGTTAAAGACACACCCGACCCACTTTCATATCTCACAAAAAAGCATTGTTTAACTGTAATGTTAACGGACTATGAAATGCTTGGATTTTCAAACTTTTAATGTAAAACATATTTCATAACACCCCCCCCCCCCTATCTCGGTAATGTCTTTAAACACAAATACGCTTACCACACGCTGATAGAAAAAAAGTTGCACACACGGAATCAAAAGATTTAAAATCCACACTTATTATCCTGTGTAAATAGAAACACGGCAAGATTCAACATGTCATAGCGTAATGTATAAAGTATCACAACATTGAGCGTAAATACCGGTGCTTCTTTGTTCAAACAGTAACGTGTTGAATATTTATGTATATACAACCAACGGCGTAGCCAGCTGAAAATGATGTGCAACCCCGTTTGAACTAAATTAAGCACGGGAGGGTTGTCTGGGGCCTTCTTCCTCCCGAATTTTTTGAAACCTAGACATCAAATGGTGCACTCTGGCACCTTTTAGGGAACATTTATGCACTAACAAACACATAAGAAAAGTTCAGTTTTTCATCTTCTACTGTAGATCTATATCCAGCAAAAAAGTAAAAATAGAAAAATCCTGAAAATAGTATGCAAGCCCGGGCGTTGTGGCGTAAAGGCAACTACGCACCTGACAGCGTTAATTAACCTAAGACTTAAATATACCTATTTGTGGCAGACTACTCAAATGTTGACAATTCAACTATTTTGGAAGTATTCTAATTGAATACTCAAATAACAAGAAGTTGCGATAAAGTTGTGTCCACCTCCGTTAGTATGTAACCGTAAACGCCTATAACATGCATGTATTGTATGTCCGACACACCCCCCCTAGTATTAATGCCCCAATGCTCCACAATGCATGGTTGCTAAGGCTATAATTAGTTTGTAAATACCTTATTTATTATGTGCTTATTATCTTAAAAATCATTGACTAAATTGAAACACAGGATTTTTTAAAAAAACAATGTAAACTGTAGATAATCAATCTAACTAATAAATATTTACCAGTGTCTTTTTAAAAAGTCCAGACGTTTGATTAAATATAGTAAACTCCAAGAATTTTGGTCTTAAGAAGACCCCGGTCGTGTATATCTATGCTAGTGTAAACTTAAATACAATTGATTTTATACCACGATCATATTATAGACACGTATCATGATCGGATCTCAAACTGAGAGACCCAATTATCGATATCACGTAGGGTTATGGTTACCAGCTATTCTTCAAATTGGTCCAAATATCTAATCTAATCAAGTCAGTCCTGTTGTTTGTTGTTCATTTTGTTTTATATAAATTTTACAAAATACTTTAATCATATTGTATTGCTTGTTTATATACAATACAATTACAAATATAAACATGATACATCTATAAGCAAAATGATACAACTGCAATGCTATGCTTATATCTGAACACTGTAAGAATAAAATCTGGAAGCAAATGGGTTGGGCAACAAGTTTTACCAACATTAGCGAGTGCCCCCCTCCCCCAATAAACCAGATTGATGTTAACAAAATGACCGTAGCGGTGTGTACTGTAACAACTATATTATTTTAACATGAGGACAATACAAGATTAGACGGATCTGTAGTACAGTGGTAACACGCTGGACTGGTAATCCAGGGATCGCAGGTTCGACCCCCGTCTGACCCTAATAAAATTAATAGTCTTTCAAATGGGACTTTAAACAAGGTCACGTGTCAGTGCTTTACACTGTGCACGTAAAAGAACCAGAGGAGACTCTGGAATGGGTCTCTGTCTGTATCATTGCACTATCCGCCACAAATCTAAAATGACTAATCTCTTCAGGAGGCGTAGCTCATATTGGCAACCGGTAGCGACGATAAATAAACGTAAAACACCCACACAAAATAAATGATCAGGATTAGAAAGGACAACAAATAAATAGAAAAACATTCTGTAACAGCTCTCTGCTTCTGTGCCACACGCACCATACCCAAGCCAGCAAGCCAGACAAGCTACAAAATACGTATTATTAGTCAGCCTAGCGTATTATGGACAAAACAGTAAATCTGTCTATGCTTATATGTCTTCTAATGCTCTGTTCATGTTGTGTGTTCCATATGTTTGTATGTCATTGGATATGATATGATATATCTTTATTTCGTAATAAGCCATTTCTGGCACATGAACAAAACATCAATATAAAACAATACAAAGTGAAACATGTATGATAATATGGTGAATTGTCTTATAAACAAAAACAACGCACACAAAAAATAAACAATAAACAAAAACGAAACCAAAAAGAATTGAGTATTAATCGTTGAAAACAACATTAACTATTACGATCTGTTTAGATATTGACAAATCAAATGCTTTATAAACGTATTTCATGTATACCTTTGTAATTGACTGTAATGTGTTTGTAGTAGTTGTGCACGCTCATAATTATGTAAATCTCATTCATCGCGGAAATAAAGACATGAATGCACCATACACAAGATGAAAATAAAAAACCTTTCTAGTTTAAATAGAGAGGTGTATGTTTATTTATCGTCGCTACCGGTTGTCAATATGAGCGACGCCTCCTAAAGAGATTGGTCAGGACATAGCCTTGGAACTGGTTAACACCGAGACCATTAATTGGGCCGTGTTGAGTTTCTGATATCATTTTGTCAGAAGTAAATTAGTGAAAAATCTACTGACTGGAACGCAGGTCAGTCAGGATAGTGCAATGATACAGACAGAGGACCTATTCCACGGTCTCCTCTAATTATTTTACGTGCAAGGTGCAGCAAAGCACGACACCAGGCATCGGTTTAAAGTCCCATCTGAAAGTCGGGCGGGGTCCGAACCTATTGGAGCCTTGGATTCGCAGACCAACGTGTTACGTACTGGACTTCTGACCCGCCTATATATATAAGTACATGTATAGTCCGTGTGGGGGAATATAAACATATTATTCAATGATTACGGTGAAATTATACCTGATATATTTGATCCATATGTCTCAGCGTTTCATTAGAAACTAATACTAATAGGTGATATTGCTAAAACATGTCCATAAAGGGAGGTAATTTACAAATGTTAATATCACAAAAAGCAGGTTCGTTTGAGGACATATTTTCTAAATTTTTCGTTTTACCGTAATAATTTATTATTGAAAAATGAAAATATAAGACAATAATCACAATATCTAATCATCCGCTCCTTACAATATCTTGCTGTGCAGCACATTCTAAGGAAACGCAGGTACGGCTTTAAACAGCGGTGATTGGTGTTTGGCATGTTTTGCCTCGAGAACATTACTTGTACTGTATGAAACATTACCTATACGTGTATGCAACATTACCTGTACGTGTATGCAACATAACCTGTACGTGTATATAACATGACATGTACGTGTATATAACATGACATGTACGTGTATATAACATGACCTGTACGTGTATATAACATGATGTATATAACATGACCTGTACGTGTATATAACATGACATGTACGTGTATATACCATGACATGTACGTGTATATAACATGACCTGTACGTGTATATGACATGTACGTGTATATAACATGACCTGTACATGTATATAACATGACATGTACGTGTATATAACATGACATGTACGTGTATATAACATGACATGTACGTGTATATAACATGACCTGTACATGTATATAACATGACCTGTACGTGTATATAACATGATGTATATAACATGACATGTACGTGTATATAACATGACATGTACGTGTATATAACATGACATGTACGTGTATATAACATGACCTGTACGTGTATATAACATGACCTGTACGTGTATATAACATGACCTGTACGTGTATATAACATGACCTGTACGTGTATATAACATGACATGTACGTGTATATAACATGACCTGTACGTGTATATAACATGACATGTACGTGTATATAACATGACCTGTACGTGTATATAACATGACATGTACGTGTATATAACATGACCTGTACGTGTATATAACATGACCTGTACGTGTATATAACATGACCTGTACGTGTATATAACATGACCTCTACGTGTATATAACATGACCTGTACGTGTATATAACATGACCTCTACGTGTATATAACATGACCTGTACGTGTATATAACATGACCTGTACGTGTATATAACATGACCTGTACGTGTATATAACATGATGTATATAACATGACCTGTACGTGTATACAACATGACCTGTACGTGTATATAACATGACATGTACGTGTATATAACATGATGTATATAACATGACCTGTACGTGTATATAACATGACATGTACGTGTATATAACATGACCTGTACGTGTATATAACATGACATGTACGTGTATATAACATGACCTGTACGTGTATATAACATGACCTGTACGTGTATATAACATGACCTGTACGTGTATATAACATGACCTGTACGTGTATATAACATGACCTGTACGTGTATATAACATGACCTGTACGTGTATATAACATGACATGTACGTGTATATAACATGACCTGTACGTGTATATAACATGACATGTACGTGTATATAACATGATGTATATAACATGACCTGTACGTGTATATAACATGACATGTACGTGTATATAACATGACATGTACGTGTATATAACATGACATGTACGTGCATATAACATGACATGTACGTGTATATAACATGATGTATATAACATGACCTGTACATGTATATAACATGATGTATATAACATGACCTGTACGTGTATATAACATGATGTATATAACATGACCTGTACGTGTATATAACATGATGTATATAACATGACCTGTACGTGTATATAACATGATGTATATAACATGACCTGTACGTGTATATAACATGATGTATATAACATGACCTGTACGTGTATATAACATGACCTGTACGTGTATATAACATGACCTGTACGTGTATATAACATGACATGTACGTGTATATAACATGATGTATATAACATGACATGTACGTGTATATAACATGACATGTACGTGTATATAACATGACATATACGTGTATATAACATGATGTATATAACATGACCTGTACGTGTATATAACATGACCTGTACGTGTATATAACATGACCTGTACGTGTATATAACATGACATGTACGTGTATATAACATGACATGTACGTGTATATAACATGACCTGTACGTGTATATAACATGACCTGTACGTGTATATAACATGACCTGTACGTGCATATAACATGACCTGTACGTGTATATAACATGACCTGTACGTGTATATAACATGACCTGTACGTGTATATAACATGAGTATATAACATGATCTGTACGTGTATATAACATGACCTGTACGTGTATATAACATGACCTGTACGTGTATATAACATGACCTGTACGTGTATACAACATGACCTGTACGTGTATATAACATGACATGTACGTGTATACAACATGACCTGTACGTGTATATAACATGACCTGTACGTGTATACAACATGACCTGTACGTGTATATAACATGACATGTACGTGTATACAACATGACCTGTACGTGTATATAACATGACCTGTACGTGTATATAACATGACCTGTACGTGCATATAACATGACATGTACGTGTATATAACATGATGTATATAACATGACATGTACGTGTATATAACATGACATGTACGTGTATATAACATGACATGTACGTGTATATAACATGACATGTACGTGTATACAACATGACATGTACGTGTATATAACATGATGTATATAACATGACCTGTACGTGTATACAACATGACCTGTACGTGTATATAACATGATGTATATAACATGACCTGTACGTGTATACAACATGACCTGTACGTGTATATAACATGACATGTACGTGTATACAACATGACATGTACGTGTATATAACATGACATGTACGTGTATACAACATGACCTGTACGTGTATACAACATGACCTGTACGTGTATACAACATGACCTGTACGTGTATACAACATGACCTGTACGTGTATATAACATGACATGTACGTGTATATAACATGACCTGTACGTGTATATAACATGACCTGTACGTGTATACAACATGACCTGTACGTGTATATAACATGACCTGTACGTGTATACAACATGACCTGTACGTGTATACAACATGACCAGTACGTGTATACAACATGACCTGTACGTGTATACAACATGACCTGTACGTGTATATAACATGACATGTACGTGTATACAACATGACCTGTACGTGTATATAACATGATGTATATAACATGACCTGTACGTGTATACAACATGACCTGTACGTGTATATAACATGACATGTACGTGTATACAACATGACATGTACGTGTATATAACATGACATGTACGTGTATATAACATGACATGTACGTGTATACAACATGACCTGTACGTGTATACAACATGACCTGTACGTGTATACAACATGACCTGTACGTGTATATAACATGACATGTATGTGTATATAACATGACCTGTACGTGTATATAACATGATGTATATAACATGACCTGTACGTGTATACAACATGACCTGTACGTGTATATAACATGACATGTACGTGTATACAACATGACATGTACGTGTATATAACATGACATGTACGTGTATATAACATGACATGTACGTGTATACAACATGACCTGTACGTGTATACAACATGACCTGTACGTGTATATAACATGACATGTACGTGTATATAACATGACATGTACGTGTATATAACATGACCTGTACGTGTATATAACATGACCTGTACGTGTATATAACATGACCTGTACGTGTATATAACATGACCTGTACGTGTATATAACATGACCTGTACGTGTATATAACATGACCTGTACGTGTATATAACATGATGTATATAACATGATCTGTACGTGTATATAACATGACCTGTACGTGTATATAACATGACCTGTACGTGTATATAACATGACCTGTACGTGTATACAACATGACCTGTACGTGTATATAACATGACATGTACGTGTATACAACATGACCTGTACGTGTATATAACATGACCTGTACGTGTATATAACATGACCTGTACGTGTATATAACATGACATGTACGTGTATATAACATGACATGTACGTGTATATAACATGACCTGTACGTGTATATAACATGACCTGTACGTGTATATAACATGATGTATATAACATGACATGTACGTGTATATAACATGACATGTACGTGTATATAACATGACATGTACGTGTATATAACATGACCTGTACGTGTATATAACATGACCTGTACGTGTATATAACATGACATGTACGTGTATATAACATGACCTGTACGTGTATATAACATGACATGTACGTGTATATAACATGATGTATATAACATGACCTGTACGTGTATATAACATGACATGTACGTGTATATAACATGACCTGTACGTGTATATAACATGATGTATATAACATGACCTGTACGTGTATATAACATGACCTGTACGTGTATATAACATGATGTATATAACATGACCTGTACGTGTATATAACATGACCTGTACGTGTATATAACATGACCTGTACGTGTATATAACATGACCTGTACGTGTATATAACATGACATGTACGTGTATATAACATGACCTGTACGTGTATATAACATGACATGTACGTGTATATAACATGATGTATATAACATGACCTGTACGTGTATATAACATGACATGTACGTGTATATAACATGACATGTACGTGTATATAACATGACATGTACGTGTATATAACATGACATGTACGTGTATATAACATGATGTATATAACATGACCTGTACGTGTATATAACATGATGTATATAACATGACCTGTACGTGTATATAACATGATGTATATAACATGACCTGTACGTGTATATAACATGATGTATATAACATGACCTGTACGTGTATATAACATGATGTATATAACATGACCTGTACGTGTATATAACATGATGTATATAACATGACCTGTACGTGTATATAACATGACCTGTACGTGTATATAACATGACATGTACGTGTATATAACATGACGTATATAACATGACATGTACGTGTATATAACATGACATGTACGTGTATATAACATGACATGTACGTGTATATAACATGATGTATATAACATGACCTGTACGTGTATATAACATGACCTGTACGTGTATATAACATGACCTGTACGTGTATATAACATGACATGTACGTGTATATAACATGACATGTACGTGTATATAACATGACCTGTACGTGTATATAACATGACCTGTACGTGTATATAACATGATGTATATAACATGACCTGTACGTGTATATAACATGACCTGTACGTGTATATAACATGACCTGTACGTGTATATAACATGACCTGTACGTGTATATAACATGACCTGTACGTGTATATAACATGACTGTACGTGTATACAACATGACCTGTACGTGTATATAACATGACCTGTACGTGTATACAACATGACCTGTACGTGTATATAACATGACCTGTACGTGTATACAACATGACCTGTACGTGTATATAACATGACCTGTACGTGTATAACATGACCTGTACGTGTATATAACATGACATGTACGTGTATATAACATGATGTATATAACATGACATGTACGTGTATATAACATGACATGTACGTGTATATAACATGACATGTACGTGTATATAACATGACATGTACGTGTATACAACATGACCTGTACGTGTATATAACATGACCTGTACGTGTATATAACATGACCTGTACGTGTATATAACATGACATGTACGTGTATATAACATGACATGTACGTGTATATAACATGACCTGTACGTGTATATAACATGACCTGTACGTGTATATAACATGACCTGTACGTGTATATAACATGACCTGTACGTGTATATAACATGACCTGTACGTGTATATAACATGACCTGTACGTGTATATAACATGATGTATATAACATGACCTGTACGTGTATATAACATGACCTGTACGTGTATATAACATGACCTGTACGTGTATATAACATGACCTGTACGTGTATACAACATGACCTGTACGTGTATATAACATGACATGTACGTGTATACAACATGACCTGTACGTGTATATAACATGACCTGTACGTGTATACAACATGACCTGTACGTGTATATAACATGACATGTACGTGTATATAACATGACATGTACGTGTATATAACATGACCTGTACGTGTATATAACATGACCTGTACGTGTATATAACATGATGTATATAACATGACCTGTACGTGTATACAACATGACCTGTACGTGTATATAACATGACATGTACGTGTATACAACATGACATGTACGTGTATATAACATGACATGTACGTGTATATAACATGACATGTACGTGTATACAACATGACCTGTACGTGTATACAACATGACCTGTACGTGTATACAACATGACCTGTACGTGTATATAACATGACATGTACGTGTATATAACATGACATGTACGTGTATATAACATGACCTGTACGTGTATATAACATGACCTGTACGTGTATATAACATGACCTGTACGTGTATATAACATGACCTGTACGTGTATATAACATGACCTGTACGTGTATATAACATGACCTGTACGTGTATATAACATGATGTATATAACATGACCTGTACGTGTATATAACATGACCTGTACGTGTATATAACATGACCTGTACGTGTATATAACATGACCTGTACGTGTATACAACATGACCTGTACGTGTATATAACATGACATGTACGTGTATACAACATGACCTGTACGTGTATATAACATGACCTGTACGTGTATACAACATGACCTGTACGTGTATATAACATGACATGTACGTGTATATAACATGACATGTACGTGTATATAACATGACCTGTACGTGTATATAACATGACCTGTACGTGTATATAACATGATGTATATAACATGACATGTACGTGTATATAACATGACATGTACGTGTATATAACATGACATGTACGTGTATATAACATGACCTGTACGTGTATATAACATGACCTGTACGTGTATATAACATGACATGTACGTGTATATAACATGACCTGTACGTGTATATAACATGACATGTACGTGTATATAACATGACCTGTACGTGTATATAACATGACATGTACGTGTATATAACATGACCTGTACGTGTATATAACATGACCTGTACGTGTATATAACATGACCTGTACGTGTATATAACATGACCTGTACGTGTATATAACATGACCTGTACGTGTATATAACATGACCTGTACGTGTATATAACATGACCTGTACGTGTATATAACATGACCTGTACGTGTATATAACATGATGTATATAACATGACCTGTACGTGTATACAACATGACCTGTACGTGTATATAACATGACATGTACGTGTATATAACATGATGTATATAACATGACCTGTACGTGTATATAACATGACATGTACGTGTATATAACATGACCTGTACGTGTATATAACATGACATGTACGTGTATATAACATGACCTGTACGTGTATATAACATGACCTGTACGTGTATAACATGACCTGTACGTGTATATAACATGACCTGTACGTGTATATAACATGACCTGTACGTGTATATAACATGACATGTACGTGTATATAACATGACCTGTACGTGTATATAACATGACATGTACGTGTATATAACATGATGTATATAACATGACCTGTACGTGTATATAACATGACATGTACGTGTATATAACATGACATGTACGTGTATATAACATGACTGTACGTGTATATAACATGACATGTACGTGTATATAACATGATGTATAAACATGACCTGTACGTGTATATAACATGATGTATATAACATGACCTGTACGTGTATATAACATGATGTATATAACATGACCTGTACGTGTATATAACATGATGTATATAACATGACCTGTACGTGTATATAACATGATGTTCATGCTGTACGTGTATATAACATGACCTGTACGTGTATATAACATGACCTGTACGTGTATATAACATGACATGTACGTGTATATAACATGACATGTACGTGTATATAACATGACATGTACGTGTATACAACATGACCTGTACGTGTATATAACATGACCTGTACGTGTATATAACATGACCTGTACGTGTATATAACATGACATGTACGTGTATATAACATGACATGTACGTGTATACAACATGACCTGTACGTGTATATAACATGATGTATATAACATGACCTGTACGTGTATACAACATGACCTGTACGTGTATATAACATGACATGTACGTGTATACAACATGACATGTACGTGTATATAACATGACATGTACGTGTATATAACATGACATGTACGTGTATACAACATGACCTGTACGTGTATACAACATGACCTGTACGTGTATACAACATGACCTGTACGTGTATATAACATGACATGTATGTGTATATAACATGACATGTACGTGTATATAACATGACATGTACGTGTATATAACATGACCTGTACGTGTATACAACATGACCTGTACGTGTATACAACATGACCTGTACGTGTATATAACATGACATGTACGTGTATATAACATTACCTGTACGTGTATACAACATGACCTGTACTTGTATACAACATGACATTTACGTGTATATAACATGATGTATATAACATGACCTGTACGTGTATATAACATGACATGTACGTGTATACAACATGACCTGTACGTGTATACAACATGACATGTACGTGTATATAACATGATGTATATAACATGACATGTACGTGTATATAACATGACATGTACGTGTATATAACATGACCTCTACGTGTATACAACATGACATGTACGTGTATACAACATGATGTATATAACATGACATGTACGTGTATATAACATGATGTATATAACATGACCTGTACGTGTATATAACATGATGTATATAACATGACCTGTACGTGTATATAACATGACCTGTACGTATATATAACATGACCTCTACGTCTATACAACATGACATGTACGTGTATACAACATGATGTATATAACATGATGTATATAACATGACCTGTACGTGTATATAACATGACCTCTACGTGTATACAACATGACATGTACGTGTATACAACATGATGTATATAACATGACCTGTACGTGTATATAACATGATGTATATAACATGATCTGTACGTGTATATAACATGACCTGTACGTATATATAACATGACCTCTACGTCTATACAACATGACATGTACGTGTATACAACATGATGTATATAACATGACCTGTACGTGTATATAACATGATGTATATAACATGACCTGTACGTGTATATAACATGATGTATATAACATGACCTGTACGTGTATATAACATGACCTGTACGTGTATATAACATGACATGTACGTGTATATAACATGACATGTACGTGTATATAACATGACATGTACGTGTATATAACATGACCTGTACGTGTATATAACATGACATGTACGTGTATATAACATGACATGTACGTGTATATAACATGACCTGTACGTGTATATAACATGACCTGTACGTGTATATAACATGACATGTACGTGTATATAACATGACCTGTACGTGTATATAACATGACCTGTACGTGTATATAACATGACATGTACGTGTATATAACATGATGTATATAACATGATGTATATAACATGACCTGTACGTGTATATAACATGACCTCTACGTGTATACAACATGACATGTACGTGTATACAACATTACATGTACGTGTATGCAACATGACATGTACGTGTATATAACATTACCTGTACGTGTATATAACATGACATGTACGTGTATACAACATGACCTGTACGTGTATATAACATGACCTGTACGTGCATATAACATGACCTGTACGTGTATATAACATGATGTATATAACATGACATGTACGTGTATATAACATGACCTGTACGTGTATATAACATGACATGTACGTGTATATAACATGATGTATATAACATGACCTGTACGTGTATATAACATGACATGTACGTGTATATAACATGACCTGTACGTGTATATAACATGACATGTACGTGTATATAACATGACATGTACGTGTATATAACATGACCTGTACGCATGTCCATGTCAGGTTGCTATGTGTCCATATTGACAAAGACTTGCCATTCTAACTGATCAATATGTGATCCTTACAGTCGCGTTGTTCGATTTGCAATATCTTTCAATTCATTAAGAAAATAAACTGTATCTATACGTCACTGATGCCTTTAACAAGAACAAGAAGTGTATTGATAGAAAGGCGTCCATATTCTGTTCATAAATGCATTACAACGCAGATATATCGATCCTGTTGGAGCTGTAAACGCTAATGAAATCTTGTCGCACATCCGAATTATATTAAGTCATAATAGCCAGTTTTCCTTTCTAAAAAAGCTTACTCTATGATTTAATTATGTTATGCTCATATTGATAGTACCAGTCTGGGGCTCATTTTGTATTATGGTCCATTGAAAAACAATACAAAATTACCAATTTTGACTTTATTGAGATAAATTGACATTTTTTATTTGTATATGTATTTTTATATATAATTAAATTTGATATATTTTATCTACACTTCAGAAATTGGGCGCACCGATATTAGGACGGGAAGTATATTTAAATAACATTGTTTAAATAGTTCATATAGAAATCTAAATAGCTTTGTTTTTACGGTCATGTGACTCTGTTCATCTAAAATTACCGCCTCCATAAGTTAATAATAGTTAAGCCACTTCGATGTTGTCAACGTTAAACCACTTCCATGTTGTAAAAGTGAAACCACTTTTCGTGCATTAATAGTAGAATTACTTCCATGCAATACATGTTAAACCACTTCCATGCAATAAATGTTAAACCACTTCCATGCAGTAAATATTAAACCACTTCCATGCAGTAAATGTTAAACCACGTCTGTGCAGTAAAGGTTAAACCACTTCCATGCAGTAAATGTTAACCACTTCCATGCAGTAAATGTTAACCCACTTCCATGCAGTAAAGGTTAAGCCACTTCCATGCAGTAAAGGTTAAACCACTTCCATGCAGTAAAGGTTAAACCACTTCCATGCAGTAAATGTTAAACCACTTACATGCAGTAAATGTTAACCCACTTCCATGCAGTAAAGGTTAAACCACTTCCATGCAGTAAATGTTAAACCACTTCCATGCAGTAAATGTTAACCCACTTCCATGCAGTAAAGGTTAAACCACTTCCATGCAGTAAATGTTAAACCACGTCCGTGCAGTAAAGGTTAAACCACTTCCATGCAGTAAATGTTAAACCACTTCCATGCAGTAAATGTTAAACCACTTCCATGCAGTAAATGTTAAACCACTTACATGCAGTAAAGGTTAAACCACTTCCATGCAGTAAATGTTAAACCACTTCCATGCAGTAAAGGTTAAACCACTTACATGCAGTAAAGGTTAAACCACTTCCATGCAGTAAATGTTAAACCACTTCCATGCAGTAAATGTTAACCCACTTCCATGCAGTAAAGGTTAAACCACTTCCATGCAGTAAATGTTAAACCACGTCCATGCAGTAAATGTTAAACCACTTCCATGCGGTAAATGTTAAACCACTTCCGTGCAGTAAAGGTTAACCCACTTCCATATAGCAAAAGCTAAACCATTTTCGTGACATAAAAGTTAAGATACTTCCATGCAGTAAACGTTAAATCACGTACATGCAGTAAACGTTAAATCACGTACATGCAGTAAACGTTAAATCACGTACATGCAGTAAACGTTAAATCACATACATGCAGTAAACGTTAAATCACGTACATGCAGTAAAAGTTAAACAACGTAGGCATACATGCAGTAAGGTTAGACCACTTCCATGCAGACACAGTTAAATCATTTCCATGCAGACAAAGTTAAACCATTTCCATGCAGACAAAGTTAAATCATTTCCATGCAGACAAAGTTAATCACTTCCATGCAGTAAAAGTTAAACAACGTACATGCAGACAAAGTTAAACCATTTCCATGCAGACAAAGTTAATCACTTCCATGCAGTAAAAGTTAAACAACGTACATGCAGACAAAGTTAAACCATTTCCATGCAGACAAAGTTAAACCATTTCCATGCAGACAAAGTTAAACCATTTCCATGCAGTCAAAGTTAATCACTTCCATGTAATAAAATTCAAGTCGATGTCCATAGGACTAGTATAATTTACATCCGTTTCCATGCAGGTAGTAACATTTGCATTCGTTTCCATGGCGGAAGGCAAATTTACATCCGTTTCCATGTAGGTAGTAAAATTTACATCTATTTCCATGAAGGTAGAGAAATTACATCCATTTCCATGAAGGTAGGGAAATTACATCCATTTCCATGAAGGTAGGGAAATTACATCCGTTTCCACGGAGTAGAAATTTACGGGTTCGGGCACCGCTCAGATCATAATAATCATGGTCTCAGAGACTAGACAAGCTAATATGCAAAGACTAGCCTCGTCAGATAATAGTCATAATTATACACCTTGTAATTGAATATAAACGATATACACGTGTGATGATGTCCACGTGTGACGATATCCACGTGTGATATCACATAACTGAGTATGCATATCTATATTAGTTCTAGTTACATTTCTGCCATGTGTTTTGTGGAAGTCGTGATAGTGCAGTGGTAGCACGTTCGCTTCATGTGTGAACGTTCGAGCCCAGCTGTAGCCGTTGCGAGTGTGACCTTTCATGGCGATCGATTCCATCATGCAGGAATGATGTCTCGAAATCGATTAATCTATTGTTTAACAATCGAGCTAAGATAAATGTGTGTAGATCATGTTTTGCGTATTCCTTTTAAGACAAACGTGTACATATTCTCTTAACAACACTGATTTGGTTGCTAAGCCAAATATTATCTTTTACACTCCATCACGCAGCTTTTAACGTAAGTATTAAAATATGTGTTTGTACTCGATATCTTGCTTATAACAAGCATTTCGTTAACATAGACCCAGGGTATGACATCTCACTACACTTTCCGAATATGGTGTTGTTAGTAGACCCTATGGTTATTTAGCGTATTGTCCTATACATGTAACTATTGTCCATATGATGAGAGACGGAAAGTTTACCTAGCAACACATTTCCTGGACAGGCTCCGGTGGTTAACCAGTATTTGGTGCACCAACCTCCGTAAAAAAAGACAACTTTTACATATAAAAATACACGGATTGAGAGGGGCTCGAACCCATGACAATCAGTGATAATATATATGGTATGTATGCCTACTAATTATATGCAAGCATATATTATAATTATTATCGGTCTTAAACCTCTGCGGATCACAATGATTTACACTACAAAACTATTTGAACAGTTCTATATTTAAGCGAATCTTTCAGATATTTTAAGAGTCTTACTCTTGCGTGACATTAATCCAGTATTATATGTAAAGAGCAAGTTGTCAGATTTTAGTCATACAGATACAGACGGATCAATAGTCCAGTGGTATCACGCTGGACTGATATTCCAGTGATCACAGGTTCGATCCCCCGTTTAACCCTAATACAATTTTAAAACAGTCTTTCAGATGGGACGTTAAACCGATATCTCGTTAAATGCTTTAATTACTTGTATATGTTCAACATAATTATGATGCTCTCCCACGATGGAGGTAATAAAGATATATATCCTAATGCAGACACAAATCCGTTACATTAGTAGTTCTTTTACAAATACAAGCGACCATTAGATGTTTAAATTACCTTTATTTATGTAGACGTGTTCATTGAAATTGTGCAATTAATCAATAATTTTGTAAACAATAATTGAACATAAACGATCTTCATTAATGGAAACTTGTCACCCGCACACTCCTGTACGAATAAAAAGAAAGATAATTGTTCATTTTGACGATCTCCTCAACTATGCTGTACCTGAAAGTGTTAATAATTCTCCATATCAACAATAATGGGGTTCTAAATGTTTGCTATTTGCAACATATCATGTTATGCAAGCCTTGTGCCTTATACAACGTTTGTTAAAGTAAGCCTCATTCTGTCATGCGTGTATGTTAAATGAGAGAATAAACTATGTTTGGACTTGACTGATCAAATCAGCAAATACAGGTTTGTCCAGGAATGACCAGAGGTTTTACTCTCAATAGTGGGAACTGCCGGGAAATATGTATTTTACCAGGAAATATGATTTTACTTAGTGATATTATTTCATATGCTAGGCCTATATAAAAAAGACTGACTACACGTTACTAATCTTTGTTAGCAGACTGGACTCGAACTATCTCTCTCTAATCCATGTACAGTTAGCTTTTAACTATAGCTTTGGAGATACTTTTATCTTTTTAACTTGCACATGACATTTTAGATTAACTAACTGTTCTAGACTGCGCCTGTTAATCATACTCATTACTGATTGTTCGGCAGTATGAAGTTGAAGTTTGAAAACCGGTACGGCCATGATAATAGTCTGTGTGTAATTTCATTATAAATATAATTCGAGTTGTATTGTAGCACAAATTCCAAAAATAAGGGGATTTGTTAATGGTCGGTAAAGTCCAATCCGGTCAAAATCATGTAACGAACATCATTCTGTAAATCATGTACGTGATATTGTTTATTATTCTAATCAAACCAACAGATTGTTGTCCTTCGGCGTTTGCTTGGCAAGGTAAATATTTTATCGATTGCAAATGAAAAATGTTAACGAAGTAGTGTTATTTTATTTACTGAGTTATCTTGAATGAAAGAAATTAAATCATGTTTAATCATTTAATGGTCTCATTTTACCATGTTTCACTGATATTTTCAGAGAAATTCCATTTTTCGCCTGCCCACATTCTTATTCCACAGTGGGTGGGGGATGACATATTTCGAAATCACGTTCTCGTGTTGCTTCCTTATATGCCATTGGATACGTGAAGAACGTGTTGCTTCCTTATATGCCATTGGATACGTGATCATTTTTTAAGAATCTTCATAGAAATGATCCATTGGTATTCCTTAGTTATATCGCCGTAAAAACGAAAGTACCACTCCCATATCGATATATGATTATATCGTATTCAAATGACATTTATGAGGGGAAGTGATGCTATTTATAGATCTATGATTGTGTGCAGGGTAATGTGTACTTTGGTCAATGTTTACAAGGTCAATGTGTACCGCTTTCAACATTGATGTCTGCAACAAATGGAATACAAACTGGTGTAGGTTACTGTGTACCTTTGGCAATGATGACAACAGACAAGGTCAAATGTGCATGTCGAGAATCATTGCTAATCTATCATATATTTTTCAATTTTATACTTTGCTCATGATCTATGACTACCAATCCATAGATATTGCTGGCTAACCTGTACAGAAATGTTGCTATGATTTCGAAAAAATACAAATCGGCTATCCTCGGAAACACCACTACAATCACTAAACTACCACCGTGTTTATAAATTGTATCGCATCATTTGTGCCTATCACATGACATGGTTGAAATGAACCCCCAAGGCCGTTGAAATGGTTGCAGAATTACCCCTCCAATGTGCATCACCGTGTCTTAACAACAGTCGAGGTATGTCGCGGCGACGTAATTGTGACAATGTTACATGTATGTATTTTTTAACACCAGTTGATCATATTTAATAATATGTTGTTACTTTTGAAATATATATTTGCAGACATGAAATAAAGTGTAAAATCAGATACATGTAACTGTTGTTTTCTTTTAAATCTGACATAAAACCATGCCATACAAAAACAATTGCATACATATTTGTTAATTGACACTGTGCCAGGTAATGGGTAATTACATTAGATAGTAAGATAGGTACAGTGTTTTGTATGATAATGATTTAGTGTAAGATGTTGTATGACCAATTCTTAATCAATGTGCAATAGTACCTTGTTTGCCTTTCAGTGTTTTATCATTGTTTTAGAGCAGTTTATCCGATGATATTGCAGCTTTATCCCATACATACTGTGATCAATGATTGTGTATAATTTTGTTCATCTCTTATAACTCCCATGTTGGAGTGGCATTGTACTTTTATTATGTAACCTATACTTGTAATGTTATTATGTTTGTACAATGATGAGATATAAATAAAGACCACTATAATACTCTGATGAATTTTGTCTTCAAATTAATTTGACATGCTTGATTAGATTTTTAGTGATTTTGACAGAATTATTATAATATAGCATAATTTCAGAAATGATTTATACATAAAAACATCTACAAACTTTATTCTTCAAAAAATTCAAGGACATTACTTTGAAACTTACATACATGTACATATTCAAGGACTAATTCTCAAAGCCAACAGCCTGTCCTAGTCCTGACCTAGAACTTTAATCGAGCCAACACTTGTACAGTCAATCGCACCTTGCGAGACACCCTTGGGGCAGTGGCCTTGAAATCTAGAAATCAGTAGATTGAATAAAAATTTCTGTAAATTTTAAGACCCAAGTATTTGTAGTACAATTCTATAATAAAATTGTCTACTACAAGCTAATATTTTGAGAACTTTGTATGAATATTAATTTTTGAAATAATCCCTGCTGAAGGTTAATCCATGTACATGTATTTACTGCCTATACGCATAGAAAGTGGTAACACAGTGTTTGCCACACATCAATACTTTAATTACTGTTACATGTACACACAGTATGGTGCTACTTATAGAAGTCTGGAAATAGATTGCCAAGTGGTGATATACCCATAGTCTAATCACTTCTGTCAGGCAGATGCTCAGGGTCCTCCATAGACAAGTGGTGATATACCCATAGTCTAATCACTTCTGTCAGGCAGATGCTCAGGGTCCTCCATAGCCTAGTGGTGATATACCCATAGTCTAATCACTTCTGTCAGGCAGATGCTCAGGGTCCTCCATAGCCAAGTGGTGATATACCCATAGTCTAATCACTTCTGTCAGGCAGATACTCCGATGCTCAGGGTCCTCCATAGCGGAATGGTTTGCTCACGAGTTGTGGGTGACCAGTGTACATAGCTGATAATTGTTTTATGTTCAATCATTGTGTTTACACAATTATTGCTTAATCGCACAATTTTGATGAACACATTTACAGAAATAAAGGTCATTTAAACATCTAATTGTCGCTTGTACTTGTAAAAGAACTACTAATGTAACAGGTTTGTATTATGGATTAATCGAAGTATTGACGTTTAATCTATGTGCTTGTAGAATGTTGAGACGATCAGCAACGACGGCCGCATTACGGGTGTGCCGGGTCCACCAGAGAGCATTCTCAGTATGCGGGGTGCAAAACAGCCAGGTGACCACGACAAGCCCTCAGGAATTTCTACCTATGGACATGCCACAAGATACTAAAGACAAATGTTTCCCAGCCTTAGGTACTTCTATTATCGATAATAATTTGTAAACAAAATGTTTTTTTATTGATTTTTTAAAGTTTATTTAACGTCGCTACCGGTTGCCCATATGAGCGACTGACAGTTTGTTTACCTAACAACAACTATCCTGGACAGGCTCCAGCGGTTAACCAGTACGTGATACACCAACCTCCGTAAGAAACTGCCAACTTTTTCATATAAAGATACACGGTCTGAACTGTGATTGAAAGAGAACAATGTATTTTAAAGAGCTGATTATATGTATTCTATGATTTTCTCATTAATTGTAGTGCATTTCTAGCTTGCCCGGGGTCAGGTGGGGGGGGGGGTACATGCAATGATGTATTGTGTTTGGCTTTTATCCGTATGTCCATCTACATTTGCCTTGTTAACATCATATAGGTAGGCTATAATTCGCTATCTTGACCAATTGTATATCACCAAACCATTCAATATAAACTCATCGGAGATCATTGTTTCATGTTGTTCCAGTTGGTCAGTTTATATTAGTCCAAAATATCAATTACACGCTCAAAGTCAGAACATATATTATATTGCCTTCATGGGTTTTTAAAAAACCCGAATATAAATTTGATAGCGAATGTAGCTATAATTGCTCTATAAGTACATGTATATATTTGATGCTCAGTTCGGTTTTGATAATCCCATTTCCATGCAAATAAAATTGAGTGACTAGGTCAAGGTAAGTCAAATATTAGCCTGTCTATTTTTGAGCAAATTTGTTTGTATGAGAAGTTTCCATTCGGTAAGTTTGTTCAGATTAAACAAATTGTGAACACTCAATTTTGTGAGATTTTGTTCAAACTGTATTTTTAGTAAAGCTTGCAGTTTGACTAAAGTTTGCAGTTTGACTTAAGCTTGCAGTTTGACTAAAGCTTGCAGTTTGACTAAAGCTTGGTTCTGCTTGATAAAGCCGGGTCAAACTAACGAAAATCCTTGCAAACATCAATTCTAATTTTCACCCTATTTTGTCAGACTTGGTCTCGGTGGCTGAGTGGTTACTGTCGTTTACTTCAAATCACTTGCCTCTCACCACTGCAGGTTCGACTCCCACTGCAGTGTCAAATTCTTTTAAGTAAGGAAGCTATCGCACTGGCTTGCGGAAGGTTGTTAGTTTTACCCGGTTACGACCCATGCATTAAATACTACTAGGAGGGACACCTGAGCACTGGATTGCAGGTTCGATCCCCCATCGGACCTAATAATATTAAGTCATTCAGATGGGACTTTGAACCAAGGCCTCGGTACTCTACACCGTGTACGTAAAAGAACCAGACAAGACTCTGGAATGTGTCGAAAATCTAATATAACTAATCTCTTCAGGGGGAGTCGCTGACAATAAATAAACGTAAAACACACACCCGGGGTCTTCCTCCACCAGTAATAGCTGGAGGGCCGCCATGTGACCAGCGCTGTTACATACGTGTTACATTAAACCCCAAAATAATCCAACGAATCGTACTTGGTCAGAAGTTGCATTTTCACATCCTGTTGATAACAATTAATGATTGAAAACTTGATCAAACTAAAGAAAGAAGAATCATTTTTCATCTCAACGCCTTTCCCCACATAGAGGCACCTCTCAACACCGTTATCCATTCCCCACATAGAGGCACCTCACAACACCGTTATCCATTCCCCACATAGAGGCACCTCTCAACACCTTTATCCATTCCCAACATAGAGGCACCTCTCAACACCTTTATCCATTCCCCACATAGAGGCACCTCACAACACCATCCATTCCCCACATAGAGGCACCTCTCAACACCTTTATCCATTCCCCACATAGAGGCACCTCACAACACCATTATCCATTCCCCACACCGAGGCGCCTCACAACACCATCCATTTCATACTAGAACTTAGAAGCGCCTCTCGACACCTTTATCCAGTCCTCCCATAGAAGCGCCTCTCAACAGTATTATTCATCCCCCCAGATTGCCCCCTTAGAAGTCCCTTGACAACATTACCAATCTCGCCTCAGGCTCAAAGAGTGTCATTTCTGGGATTGGCTTATATAGCATGGTGGGTGTGGATATGTTACAGAATAACGTGTATTATACCCTTCTGGGATTGGCTTATATAGCATGGTGGGTGTGGATATGTTACAGAATAACGTGTATTAGATACTTCTGGGATTGGCTTATATAGCATGGTGGGTGTGGATATGTTACAGAATAACGTGTATTAGATACTTCTGGGATTGGCTTATATAGCATGGTGGGTGTGGATATGTTACAGAATAACGTGTATTAGACACTTCTGGGATTGGCTTATATAGCATGGTGGGTGTGGATATGTTACAGAATAACGTGTATTAGATACTTCTGGGATTGGCTTATATAGCATGGTGGGTGTGGATATGTTACAGAATAACGTGTATTAGACACTTCTGGGATTGGCTTATATAGCATGGTGGGTGTGGATATGTTACAGAATAACGTGTATTAGACACTTCTGGGATTGGCTTATATAGCATGGTGGGTGTGGATATGTTACAGAATAACGTGTATTAGACACTTCTGGGATTGGCTTATATAGCATGGTGGGTGTGGATATGTTACAGAATAACGTGTATTAGAGTTAGAGCCTTCTGTATCTTTATATAATTACAGTCAAACCTGTGTTAGTGGTCACCTATTAAGCAGCCAGTTTCCAGATTCCCAATATCTTGTTTTATTATGCATTTGACCTCTATTAAGCAGCCACCTGTGCTAAGCAGCCACTTTCTGCGATTCCCTTGGCTGGCTGCTTAAGGCAGGTTTGACTGTATATCAGACACATATTTCCGAGTTCTGCACACAATATGTAATATTTGTGTATCTTTCTTGTTTCAGGTAATAGAGACATTGTAGGACGTAGTTTTGGTTCTCATTACGATTACCACGATGTAGCTGACTCACCAATGCCTTCTATACGATGGGCAGCCAACACCAGCGAGGTGCTTGCACTTAGGGAAAAAGAATTGTCGGACTGGACCTCATTGTCTCTCGAGGAGAAGAAACAATGTATGATTCTTGTTTCTGCTTTTCTTTTGGGCAGTGAAATTCATAATATAGTTGAGTCTGTGTTCAGGGTTCTCATCTGGCGGTCGCCGTTTCCGTATTTAGAAAAGACTTGGCAAAACAAATTAATGATTTAGCGAACAATTTAAATCTCTGTTAATATATATACAGTCAAACCTGTGTTAGTGGTCACCTCCATTAAGCAGCCAACCTGTATTAAGCAGCCAGTTTCCAGATTCCCAATTGGTTGTTTTCTTATATATTTGACTTCTATTAAGCAGCCACCTGTGCTAAGCAGCCACTTTCTCTGACTCCCTTGGCTGGCTGCTTAAGACAGGTTTGACTGTATATATATATATCCAATTCCCAAACATGGCTTGCCTAAATTCTCAATAAACTGATCCGATAATTATTGCAATATTAACTGAAATCCGACTATAATCTTCCATTTTCCTTTTCTTTCCAGTATACAGAAATTCATTTCGTCAAACGTTTGCCGAATTTGACCGACATTCTTGGCAGACCGGAGAATGGAAGAGGAGTTTGGCTATTGTATTCTGGTCAATAGCGCTCGGTACGGTTCTAACAGTGATGAATACATTGACGTGTAAGTATTTCTGTTTTTATCAGGGATCACCACAAATGCTGGTTTTGACATTTGAATATCCAGATGATCTTGCGCACGAATATTCGCTAACTTTCGAAATTTACACTTCAGATTTCTTTTTCAGCTTTATGAAGTAATTGAAAATGGTGGCTTGTAGAATTATGTAGACATGGTATATACTGTTCTGTAGACGTGGTATCTACTGTTATGTAGACGTGGTATCTACTGTTATGTAGACGTGGTATCTACTGTTATGTAGACGTGGTATCTACTGTTATGTAGACGTGGTATCTACTGTTATGTATTGTAGACGTGGTATCTACTGTTCTGTAGACGTGGTATCTACTGTTATGTATTGTAGACGTGGTATCTACTGTTCTGTAGACGTGGTATCTACTGTTATGTATTGTAGACGTGGTATCTACTGTTATGTAGACGTGGTATCTACTGTTATGTAGACGTGGTATCTACTGTTATGTAGACGTGGTATCTACTGTTATATATTGTAGACGTGGTATCTACTGTTCTGTTGTAGATGTGGTATCTACTGTTATGTAGACGTGGTATCTACTGTTCTGTAGACGTGGTATATACTGTTCTGTAGACATGGTATATACTGTTCTGTAGACGTGGTAGCTACTGTTATGTAGACGTGGTATCTACTGTTATGTAGACGTGGTATCTACTGTTATGTAGACGTGGTATCTACTGTTCTGTAGACGTGGTATCTACTGTTATGTATTGTAGACGTAGTATCTACTGTTATGTAGACGTGGTATATACTGTTATGTATTGTAGACGTGGTATCTACTGTTCTGTAGACGTGGTATCTACTGTTATATATTGTAGACATGGTATCTACTGTTCTGTAGACGTGGTATCTACTGTTATGTATTGTAGACGTGGTATCTACTGTTATGTAGACGTGGTATATACTGTTATGTATTGTAGACGTGGTATATACTGTTCTGTAGACGTGGTATCTACTGTTATGTAGACGTGGTATCTACTGTTCTGTAGACGTGGTATCTACTGTTCTGTAGATGTGGTATCTACTGTTCTGTAGACGTGGTATCTACTGTTCTGTAGACGTGGTATCTACTGTTCTGTAGACGTGGTATCTACTGTTATGTATTGTAGACGTGGTATTTACTGTTCTGTAGACGTGGTATCTACTGTTCTGTAGACGTGGTATATACTGTTATGTATTGTAGACGTGGTATCTACTGTTATGTATTGTAGACGTGGTATCTACTGTTCTGTAGACGTGGTATCTACTGTTCTGTAGACGTGGTATCTACTGTTATGTATTGTAGACGTGGTATCTACTGTTATGTAGATGTGGTATCTACTGTTATGTAGACGTGGTATCTACTGTTCTGTAGACGTGGTTTCTACTGTTATGTATTGTAGACGTGGTATCTACTGTTCTGTAGACGTGGTATCTACTGTTCTGTAGACGTGGTATCTACTGTTATGTAGACGTGGTATCTACTGTTCTGTAGACGTGGTATCTACTGTTCTGTAGACGTGGTATCTACTGTTATGTAGACGTGGTATCTACTGTTATGTATTGTAGACGTGGTATCTACTGTTCTGTAGACGTGGTATATACTGTTCTGTAGACGTGGTATATACTGTTCTGTAGACGTGGTATCTACTGTTATGTAGGCGTGGTATCTACTGTTCTGTAGACGTGGTATATACTGTTATGTAGACGTGGTATCTACTGTTCTGTAGACGTGGTATCTACTGTTATGTATTGTAGACGTGGTATCTACTGTTCTGTAGACGTGGTATCTACTGTTATGTAGACGTGGTGTCTACTGTTCTGTAGACGTGGTATCTACTGTTATGTAGACGTGGTATCTACTGTTCTGTAGACGTGTTATCTACTGTTATGTAGACGTGGTATCTACTGTTATGTATTGTAGACGTGGTATCTACTGTTCTGTAGACGTGGTATCTACTGTTATGTATTGTAGACGTGGTATATACTGTTCTGTAGACGTGGTATCTACTGTTATGTATTGTAGACGTGGTATATACTGTTATGTATTGTAGACGTGGTATCTACTGTTCTGTAGACGTGGTATATACTGTTCTGTAGACGTGGTATATACTGTTCTGTAGACGTGGTATCTACTGTTATGTAGGCGTGGTATCTACTGTTCTGTAGACGTGGTATATACTGTTATGTAGACGTGGTATCTACTGTTCTGTAGACGTGGTATCTACTGTTATGTATTGTAGACGTGGTATCTACTGTTCTGTAGACGTGGTATCTACTGTTATGTAGACGTGGTGTCTACTGTTCTGTAGACGTGGTATCTACTGTTATGTAGACGTGGTATCTACTGTTCTGTAGACGTGTTATCTACTGTTATGTAGACGTGGTATCTACTGTTATGTATTGTAGACGTGGTATCTACTGTTCTGTAGACGTGGTATCTACTGTTATGTATTGTAGACGTGGTATATACTGTTCTGTAGACGTGGTATCTACTGTTATGTATTGTAGACGTGGTATATACTGTTCTGTAGACGTGGTATCTACTGTTCTGTAGACGTGGTATATACTGTTCTGTAGACGTGGTATCTACTGTTCTGTAGACGTGGTATCTACTGTTCTGTAGACGTGGTATCTACTGTTAGCCTTTTAAAAAGACAGGGTCCTTTGCTAGCTTGCTATTTATAAACATTGATTTGGCGGACAAATTTCAGCATTTCCGACAATTGTTGATGCAAACTGCACATGCCATAAACAAATTTTTGTTTGACTCCAAATGAAATAGTTTGTTTCGAATGATACCTTTTGGGTAAGATTAGTCGGACTTTTTTGTTTTAAATTTAGTCTAGAAAGAATGTTTATAGAATAGTGATGAATGGACATGAATCTACTGTCTTATTAACGATTACGCTCGTACATATATACTCGATAGTAGTTTGCCTTTTTATTTGATTGATAAAAGATGATGGACAACCAAAGACATGCGTAGTTTATGGTAGGAAAGTTAGTAATTTTACAAATGTTTACAGGGTTCCCTCTGTCTGAATGTTAGTCTGCGCCACTTCTGTCACCAAATGAAAAACACTGGAGCCAACTAAGAGCCATATAGTTCACAAATAAATATTTGACGCCATATATGTGACAAAACATGTGCCCAAAAAAATTTAAAAAAGGAAAAAGTTGCATCAAATATTTTCGCCAATTCATAAAATTTAGCGCCAATATTTGTTTTTTGGCACCATCGGCGACCGATAGCAGGGACCCTGGTTTACAAGCCCAGTCTGATGCAGTAAAATACTAAACTGCAGGCGACAGTAAGGAGTAAATATCTTGTTCTACATGATTTCAATGTTCCCAGGTATTAAAAACTGATGCTGAGTGCTAAACATGGACTCGTCCATTCAACACCAAGTAACTGACATGGACGGGTGCATCATCTTTTTAGACCAATAAATTAATAAGAAAATTACATTTGGACCAGTTCATTTATCAAAATGGGTAATATTAGTGGCAAAAAGTGCAGATCCTGATGAGAATGCTCGTCACGAGTCGGCTCATCTGGATCTACACTTTTTGTAAGCCTATTTAGAGGTCTGTGGTGTTGAAAGGGTTACAGTTGTTGACTTAAAATAACTTCCCCTCACCACTGCTGGTTCGAATCCCACTGGGTGCGTCAAGTTATTTCACGTTAAGAAGCTATCCAGCTGCGGCTTGCGGACGGTCGGAGGTTCTACCCGGGTGCCCGTCTACCAATAGTAACTGAACAGTCCGCTGTTGGTACAATGTTATACCCCAAAAACAAACAAACAATAAAAACTGATGTGTGCTTTTCATATTTTACAGTTAATGTTCGTCCGGCTTCAATGTCCAGGGAATATCAACAGTCGACTGTAGCTGCTGTATTGATGATCAATGAAGACCCGATGAGTGGCATTGCATCCAAGTACGACTACGAAAAGAATGAATGGAAGAAGAAGTAGGGGTTCCAGCACACAAAACGTTTACCTCTGTGTCAGATTTGAATGATGAAAATCTTACAAAACACTTTGGCAGTTCATCAAAGAATGCTTTTTAGAATGTTCCACGATATCACAGAAAACAAAAACAAAAAATTATTTTATTGTTAACTTCGGTTTTTGACTGTTAACATTTGTAAACTCTTCTAGGGGATTGGCATTTCCACAAAGTTGGATTTAAGAACGATTGTAAAAATTATTAATGGTCGAGTTCTTACAGTGGACCTTTGTATGATAAAAGGTTTGCTTTATTTAAAAGGTGTTATCAGTTGTGGTTGAAGTTGTGTTGGTAACGTATATATCCTGTTGATTGCCATAGTTGGTCAACACTGAATTTTTAGAAATAAAATAACTATATTTACTGGTGTGAAATATGTTTTGTGTTATATAACGGTTGTTTTGGAGTTTAGTACATCTAGCATGAGACGCTAGTAATGGCCGTCTTCGGCTCACATTAGCACATAGTGATAAAGTGAGCTTTTCTGACCACTAGTTGTCCATCTGTCCACTACCTCAAACAACATCTCCTCCCATACTTCTGGGCCAATTCCATGTAAACTTTACAGGTATGATCCTTTACCAAAATAGCTAAACCCGGGTTGAGAGTGGGTATCCCAAACTAAACTGCAGCTGGGGTCCGTAATAGTTTTGTGCAATAAGTCATTTGGGAAAATGGTTATTATTAGACCTACAATTAGACAAATTGCAAGATACAATTTCCTCAACCAGTATTCCAATATAAATATTTTCATAAATTATGAACAATCTTTTGAAATTTATTAAGAACATTTCTGCATGTAACTCCATATTATGTTCTATATTAGGTATATACTCGCTGTATTAAACACAAAAATCAATGCAATCGCCAAATAACACGTATTTTAAATATCGATTTTTGATGGAACAATCTTAAGAATCATGTAAATATTGATGAATCCGATAAGTAAATTATATTATATTAGCTATTTCTATGATTATAAGAGTCGGTGTTCTGCTCAGGATTTAAAAAAGTGGGGACATATGTCCCCTTTATGATAAAAATGTGAGGACATTTTCAAATATTTGGGGCCATACATTTTGATTACAAGCCTTAAGGCCAACATTTTACAGCACATTCTTTGGCATTCAAAACTTTACTCACAGACTTCTAGGTCACATTTCAATGATTCTGCCTGCCTTATGATCATTAGAATCGGCATGCCTTGTCAATGTTGTTGTTCGGAAATTGGTGTTCTTATCTGTGAAAATGCTACGATTATTATGTTTAATGCACAATTTACATGTCATGTATGCTGGGAGACATATTTACATGTCATGTATGCTGGGAGACATATTTACATGTCATGTATGCTGGGAGACATATTTACATGTCATGTATGCTGGGAGACATATTTACATGTCATGTATGCTGGGAGACATATTTACATGTCATGTATGCTGGGAGGCATATTTACATGTCATGTATGCTGGGAGACATATTTACATGTCATGTATGTTGGGAGACATATTTACATGTCATGTATGCTGGGAGACATATTTACATGTCATGTATGCTGGGAGACATATTTACATGTCATGTATGCTGGGAGGCATATTTACATGTCATGTATGCTGGGAGACATATTCTAGCCACAAGAAATCAGTCGACCAAGTTCATTTAAATTTTCGCTCCACTTTGGCTAGTTTCGTTACGTTTGGTTCGGAGGTGGGTGGGTAATGGCCATGGGGCTGTGACGTATCGTCCGTTTTATTTCAATAGTAACGGATGGACCGGGAGTATGTTCTGTATGGCTTGTCGATGCATCAAAGGGAGGGAACTCCACTCTGCGACATTTGGTGCGAACAAATTTAACATTGTCCGCGGTTTCTTCTTGGTTACGCAATCATCAGTTTCTTCCGACATTTTGGACTCTTTAAAAAAGATCAACTTTAACGATCGATGTGCTTTCGATTGGCTAAAGGTTAGCGCCAAATACAAACGTACCAATGAAATACGAATCGGCCAAAATACGGACCGTGAACGCTAAGAAATGGAAGCATAATAAAATAACCCATACCCCCACCCCCCATAATTATAGAACGGATTTACACAATTCAGAAAAACGGACATTTTCACTCTGAAAAAAACTCATCCCTGCTAAACTAAACAATCTGGTTTCCATAGCAACGAAAACGGATTTATTTTAGGAGTCTTGAAACATCTTCGCCAATGCCAAGTCACAATGAAGTTATTTGTGTACAAATTATCATCTAGTGACTGTCTACCAAAATAGGTCGATTGAAGACTCCCTCAAAAATATGCGACCCATGGGATAGAGCAGATTTCAGTTTGCACTAAGTGTGTTTTCTGGATCACAATGTCCGTCGTCGCGGTCAACAATTACTTTGAAGGGCATCTTGTCCTAACATTCTATTCCTGTGGCCGAGTGGTTACGGTTGACTTTAAATCACTTGTCCCTCACTGCTGTAGATATCCAGGTGGGTCGGGTGTCTGAAATACTGCTCTGAGAGGCATCCAGGGTAACAGCTGGAGAGTACCTAAGCTGTTGGTGCGACTTTAAACCACCAAAACAAACTGTTATTCCGATTTTGAAATAATTTCACAGAAATGTTCCTAGGAGTGAAGCTCTCCCAAGGTTGCTAATAAATTATCTTAAGTCTCATCGGGAATGGTAGCGTGTACAGTGGACGATAACAATAACTGATGAGTCGTCGCCAAATTTACAGGAAGAAGATATGACGTAGGGCATAAAACAGAAAGTAGATTAATTGTGAAAAATTATATATTTTGAGTTTTTCACAGAATTATATCGAATATTCGAATGGCTTTGACATAACCGACATAGAATGTATGTAGACTGTATGTCTATATTGAAAAAATAAAGCTCTTGCCAAAAACTGTTAAAACCAATTTCAAGAATGTTTCTCAGGTGACAGACAGATCTGTATTCCAGTGGTAACACGCTGGACTGGTAATCCAGTGATCGCAGGTTCGATCCCCCGTCTGACCATAATGAAATTAAGTCTTTCAGATGGGACGTTAAACCGAGGTCTTGTGTCGGTGTTTTATACCGTGCATGTAAAAGAACCAGAGGAGACTCTGGGATGGGTCTCTGTCTGTATCGTTTTACTATCCTCTAAAATGACTAATCTCTTCAGGAGGCGTCGCTGATATGGGCAACCAGTAGCGACAATAAATAAACGTAAAACACTCACTTTCTCAGGTGACCCTCTGCCAAGATTGCTCAACATTTTCTAATTAGTTAAAATACAGGGGCTGAGCTATTTCCCCCCCCCCCAATATGCCTATACTACAAAAGTAAAGCAGTGTTTATTTATTATAGTGTCGCCCCTATTGAAAGGGCCAGCCATTTCTGACTTTAGGAAATACTTCCAGAATCATATCCTTGTACGCCAGGCCAATATTTAATTAGCTGGCGGCTCACCAACCGGTAAAATCCGAACAAACCCTCAACAAGGTTTGAACCTTTAACTCCCACTCCGTAGGCGGACACCTTGACAACTAGGCTAATGAGACCATATATAGAAAACTACAGTCTATTTGGTTAAGTAGCATTTTCTAGTGGTCCTCTTAACAAGTTTGTTTGAATTGTGATACTGGGGTCCAAATTTACCCCACCCTTGGGGTCATTTGTTTTGCATAGACTTGCAGGAAAATAAATATAGGATTTTGAAATAAATTGGCACAACTGTTTCCCACCTTGTGTTTGGTCACATTTATGAGGTCAAAGGTCATTTGACCATTATCTTTAGCCTGGGTTCCAGTCTGTTGATTTTTAACTTCTGGCAAAATGACAGTCTGGGGAAACAGGATTTCTGATCGTAGCGCCATCTACTTACACCCACTTTTATGAGGGTGTAGATTTGAAGAACGACAACTCTTCTCTACAAGATAATATCGCTAAATATAGAAATGGAATTATATCGGAAATCGCTGAACGGGCACGATTATACATGATTATTTCCGAATATACCGGTATACGAATGCTCCCGTAGACTCATTTACATTGCAAACATATAATGTCCCGTTTCTGTGTTATATCAACGAGATGGCGGATTTTAAATATTACATTTAGATGGTAATGGATCGATTCGGCGTAATTGAACTAAGGACGACTAAAGTTAAATCATGAGTAAATATGTCAAATCAGATGCACATTGTACTTTTTAAAACCCGTAAACAATGGCGGCCATTTATTAAGTTTTATCAACATTGCAGTGCCTCGCTTTCGATTCAAGTACGTCATTAATTAAGTCACGTACTAGGCCTATTAATAGGATTAATGCGAGTCAATAATTACACGGACAATCCCCCACTTTTCCCCAAGCGTTGATATGATCAGAAACTCAATACGGCCCAATTAATAGTCTGTGTTAAAATATAACGTAAATAACAAATGCTGCAGTCGTCATAGTTTGGAAATTCTTTGCAATACGTACGGTACATAAAAACTTGATGCAGTTTTCACATAATGGTTTTAATGCGCAAATCAATTTTCCATATTTTTATACCAGTTTATTAACTTTTAATCATCGGTTCATTTCAGCAGTAAATGTCACGTGCAGTATATATATCACATGTAGTCGATGTCACATGCAGTATATATATCACATGTAGTAAATGTCATATGCACATAAGTTTTGCGCTAGATTGGCAGCCATTCTTGTGTCGGTATGTCAAGCACCACTTCCATGTCCGGTGTACACCTGTAACACAACAAAATCATGACGTGTTTAGTTAACATTACAACAAAATCATGACGTGTTTAGTTAACATTACAACAAAATCATCATGACATGTTTAGTTAACATTACAACAGAATCATGATGTGTTTAGTTAACATTACAACAGAATCATGACGTGTTTAGTTAACATTACAACAAAATCATGACGTGTTTTAGTTAACATTACAACAAAATCATGACGTGTTTAGTTAACATTACAACAAAATCATCATGACATGTTTAGTTAACATTACAACAGAATCATGATGTGTTTAGTTAACATTACAACAGAATCATGACGTGTTTAGTTAACATTACAACAAAATCATGACGTGTTTTAGTTAACATTACAACAAAATCATGACGTGTTTAGTTAACATTACAACAAAATCATCATGACATGTTTAGTTAACATTACAACAGAATCATGATGTGTTTAGTTAACATTACAACAGAATCATGACGTGTTTAGTTAACATTACAACAAAATCATGACGTGTTTTAGTTAACATTACAACAAAATCATGACGTGTTTAGTTAACATTACAACAAAATCATGACGTGTTTAGTTAACATTACAACAGAATCATACGACGCACTTAGTTAACATTACAATAAAATCATGTACGACGCACTTAGTTAACATTACAACAGAATCATTACGACGCGCTTAGTTAACATTACAAAATCATTACGACGCACTTAGTTAACATTACAAAATCATTACGACGCACTTTGTTAACCTATCATGACTATAGACATAAATTATATGCACAAGTAATAGCACACTAGCAATGGCAGACACTGGTCAGTTACCTCCCCTTGGATATTCTGTAAGGAGGATAGGTGCTCTGTTTTTATCGCTTTGTCCTTTGCACAACATACATACTATTTGTTTTTATCGCTTTGTCCTTTGCACAACATACATACTATTTGTTTTTATCGCTTTGTCCTTTGCACAACATACATACTATTTGTTTTTATCGCTTTGTCCTTTGCACAACATACATACTATTTGTTTTTATCGCTTTGTCCTTTGCACAACATACATACTATTTGCATCTGTTTTCTCATGTTTACTAAATCTCGACAGATATCCTATAGTATATCCAATGGCTAATGTAAAAATGTGTTACCAATTAATAACCATGATTTTGGTAGAATCCATTAGTCATTCCACAACATTTGGTTTGGGAACAACAGTAAAAACCACAGTTTCCAACTAGAAGGATCAATATACATTTCGGGATAAATCAGACTTCATCTGCCAAGGGAGGTAATAGGAATATACCAATAATGTTGCCATTTCACAACCCCATCAAAGGTAAATTTATGTGAAAAGTTGAAGATTTAAAATATATGAATAACTAACTAGGCATTTTCAGGGGATTGTTGTATCGGGCTGGAATGAACAATTGATGAGGCAGGGTGGATATATATATAATATCTACTTACATTTGTTGAGGGGGGGCGTTAACATTTATACAATTGTATTGATCCGAATTTAAATCTCTGATCAGAGGTAACTTATCAACTTACTTTTGTTGATACAGGAAGAACTCGGGGAACATCTGTTGGCGGATGTTGGTTCTGGGATCTTGTAGAAGGTGTTTGACATATTTCTCCAACTCCGTGTTACTTCTCACCAGATCTTCTTGCTGCCTCTTGTGAAGCTCAATCTCCTGTAAGGAATCCAGCGTATACAAAGTGCCGCTATTTTTATCAACTAGTTGCCGCGATGCTCTACTTCAGGTTTCATGAAAATTAATCATACATTCATGAACTTGGAATTATAGTCATAACTGGGATTGCAGTCATGAACTGGCTAGGATTGCAGTCATGAACTGGATTTTTGCTCTCATGAACTGGCTTGGATTGCAGTCATGAACTGGGATGGTAGTCATGAACTGGGATTGCAGTCATGAACTGAATTTTTGCAGTCATGAACTGGCTTGGATTGCAGTCATGAACTGGGATGGCAGTCATGAACTGGGATTGCAGTCAAAAACTGGGATGGCCATCATGAACTGGGATTGAAGTCAAGAACTGGTATTGCAGTCATAAACTAGGATGACCATCACAAACTGGGATTACAGTCATGAACTGGAATATCAGCCATAAATTGGGATAGCAGTCATGATCCTGTGAATGGAAGTCCTGAACTGTGATGCCAGGGCAGTCATGAACTGTGATGCCAGGGCAGTCATGAATAACAGCCTTTAATGACAACAATATCTACATTTACTGTAACATTAAATAGTTTACTTTTTTCATGACCATATTCTGCAATGCCATTTCTTTTAGACTTGGGTGCATCATTCCGATAGCGACTTCAGTGACTTCCTTCGTGATACTGTTCTGTGTCATCTGCTTCTCTCGCTCGTATTTGCCCAGTTCTGTGCGGGTTATATGTTCCAGTTCTTCTTGATCTTCCTGTATACACAAATAATCTCTATCCAATAATAACCTTTTAATTGCAATATATCGTTACTCAGTACTAACGCAAACTGACATGATTTCAGGATCAAATTGGACACTACATGACCCCGTCTATGCCACACCCAGTGCCCAATCTAGTAGGTTAAATGCACCCAATTAGACACATATCAATCCCACTATGTCGCCCCAAACTAACTGTCACACCCATTTCTCTAGGTCACATCACAAGCACTAGTTAATACCCACCCCATTATGTCACACCCACTTCACTATGTCACACCAACTTCACTATGTCACAACCACTTCACTATTTCACACCAACTTCACTAGTTACCCACTTTATTACTTCATACCCAGTCAACTATATACCATTTTATTTTAGTTTGTCCAATGTATAGACAGTTCAGATCACAATATCTCAAACTTATTTTTGCAAATAGCCAACATTAAATAAATACACAGCATTGATGATGCAAATAGCCAACATTGATGATGCAAATAGCCAACATTAAATAATTACAAAGCATTGATGATGCAAATAGCCAACATTAAACAATTACACATCATTGATGATGCAAATAGCCAACATTAAATAATTACACAGCATTGATGATACAAATAGCCAACATTAAATAAATACACAAATAGCCAACATTAAATAAATACACAGCATTGATGATATTAAATGTGTCATCAAGAAAGTCGGAACAGGAAATATCACTACAGGTGATGAATACCCCTGCAACAACGCTCGGACAATACTGAAACATGTCCACGTTCAGTTCTGCAGAAATTGCAAGAGAGACCACGCCATCAAATTTCATCTGAGCAGAATGCGCATGACAATGATATGAACTAGACAATGATTGGATGTATGTACACATCAAGTGTACAGTTTGTAGCCAGTACAAGATGAAATATTAAACACACTTATGTCCTGTGCAACATACAGTCTTACCTCGTTTGATATTTGTAAACTTTGGATTTCCTTTTGTAAATTGGATATTTTCATGGCCTTTACTGGATACTCTTTATCCTGAAACAATAAATAGTTAGTTTATCTGGAAACTGACAATAAATAGGTTGGTTTATCTGGAAACAGACTATAAATAGGTTGGTTTATCTGGAAACAGACAATAAATAGGTTGGTTTATCTGGAAACAGACAATAAATAGCTTGGTTTATCTGGAAACAGACAATAAATAGGTTGGTTTATGCTGAAATAGACAATAAGTATATTGGTTTATGCTGAAATAGACAATAAATATATTGGTTTATGCTAAACTCTCAAGAGTAAGACGATTTGTTGAATCTTGTTGTATAGACTGGGGATTATTTTGTTTGATCTTGGGGATTAAAGTATCACCAACAGCTAAGGTCATATTGCGACTCCCGCTATTATTGGTGGAGGAAGAAATGCTCGTCGGAAAGGCATTGAGAGAGAACCACCAACCTGGGATAGCTTCCGCAAATGAAATCAAATGATTTTAACAAATATAACAAATCATAACATACCTTATAATTTAACAGGATATGAAGCTCCTCTTGATTAGCTTTCAACCTCACATCCACCTCCTCAACCTCCTTTTCCACAACTGAAACCAGTCAATAAAACATACAGCTGAACCATTCAACAAGACCATACAGCTGAAACCATTCAACAAAACCATACAGCTGCAACCATTCAACAAAACCATACAGCTGAAGCCATTCAACAAAACCATACAGCTGAAACTATTCAACAAAAACATACAGCTGAAACCATTCAACAAATCCATACAGCTGAAACCATTCAACAAATTCAACAAAACCACACAGCTGAAACCATTCAACAAAACCATACAGCTGAAACCATTCAACAAAACCATACAGCTGAAACCATTCAACAAAACCATACAGCTGAACCATTCAACAAAAACATACAGCTGAAACCATTCAACAAAACATACAGCTGAAACCATTCAACAAATCCATACAGCTGAAACCATTCAACAAATTCAACAAAACCACACAGCTGAAACCATTCAACAAAACCATACAGCTGAAACCATTCAACAAAACCATACAGCTGAAACCATTCAACAAAACCATACAGCTGAACCATTCAACAAAAACATACAGCTGAAACCATTCAACAAAACATACAGCTGAAACCATTCAACAAATCCATACAGCTGAAACCATTCAACAAATTCAACAAAACCACACAGCTGAAACCATTCAACAAAACCATACAGCTGAAACCATTCAACAAAACCATACAGCTGAAACCATTCAACAAAACCATACAGCTGAAACCATTCAACAAAACATACAGCTGAAACCATTCAACAAAACATACAGCTGAAACCATTCAACAAAACCATACAGCTGAAACCATACAGCTGAAACCATTCAACAAATTCAACAAATCCATACAGCTGAAACCATTCAACAAAAACATACAGCTGAAACCATTCAACAAAAAATTTTAAACTTGCAGCTGGGAACCATAGGTCCATTAACAATATTTTAAACTGCTGTGGCTGGGAACCAAAGGCTCATTAACAATATTTTAAACTGCTGTGGCTGGGAATCAAATGCCCATTAACAATATTTTAAACTGCTGCAGCTGGAAATCAAATGCCCATTAACAATATGTTAAACTGCTGCAGCTGAGAACCAAAGGCTCATTAACAATATTTTAAACTGCTGCAGCTGGGAATCAAATGCCCATTAACAATATGTTAAACTGCTGCAGCTGAGAACCAAAGGCTCATTAACAATATTTTAAACTGCTGCAGCTGGGAACCAAAGGCCCATTAACAATATTTTAAACTGCTGTGGCTGGGAACCAAAGGCCCATTAACAATATTTTAAACTGCTGTGGCTGGGAACCAAACGCCCATTAACAATTTTTAAACTGCTGTGGCTGGGAACCAAAGGCCCATTAACAATATTTTAAACTGCTGTGGCTTGGAACCAAATGCCCATTAACAATTTTTAAACTGCTGTGGCTGGCAACCAAAGGTGTAAAACAGTGGTTAAACAATAATGAACATAAGAATGCACGACATACTGGTATGCAAAACCTTTAATAATGTCTTACATATTGGTCCATAGGAGCTCAGTCGGGATCACAGTTTTGTCATTGAAGAAACAAACCCGGAACATGATCTTACTTAATCAGATTTATCAGATATAATGATATTCCTGTTAAACAAACTATACTGTATGTGAGTGTCCCAGTTGTCATGACAGCAACATTATATAAAACATGCTAGAAGTGATGAATACACATTCATTTCATTGCTGTTATAATGTGTGGTGAATACACATTCATTTCATTGCTGTTATAATGTGTGGTGAATACACATTCATTTCATTGCTGTTATAATGTGTGGTGAATACACATTCATTTCATTGCTGTTATAATATGTGGTGAATACACATTCATTTCATTGCTGTTATAATGTGTGGTGAATACACATTCATTTCATTGCTGTTATAATGTGTGGTGAATACACATTCATTTCATTGATGTTATAATTTGTTACAGAGAGAAATACAAACCTAGTTAAAATAAGATTATATATTTTTCGAGAGTGTTCAAGTACAGTCAAACCTGTCTTAAGCAGCCAGCCAAAGGAATCACAGAAAGTGGCTGCTTAGCACAGGTGGCTGTTTAATAGAGGTCAAATATATAATAAAACAACATATTGGGATTTGGAAACTGTCTGCTAAATACAGGTTGACTGCTTAATGGAGGTGACCACTAACGCAGGTTTGACTGTACATTAGATATGTAAATAATGTGGATGTCTTTACTGCAAAACTTGGGTAATACTGACTGTAACAAATACAATTGTATGATAGCCACATGTTCAAAAATTGTAATGATAAATTTAGCATACCACCATCTGCAGTGTATTGGTATAACTGTGATCCCCACCCCACTCTCCTACAGCCCAGCTGTAGCCGTTACCCCACTCTCCTACATCCCAGCTGTAGCCGTTACCCCACTCTCCTACAGCCCCGCTGTAGCCGTTACCCCACTCTCCTACAGCCCAGCTGTAACCGTTACCCCACTCTCCTACAGCCCCGCTGTAGCCGTTACCCCACTCTCCTACAGCCCCGCTGTAGCCGTTACCCCACTCTCCTACAGCCCAGCTGTAGCCGTTACCCCACGCTCCTACAGCCCAGCTGTAGCAGTTACCCCACTCTCCTACAGCCCAGCTGTAGCTGTTACCCCACTCTCCTACAGCCCTGCTGTAGCCGTTACCCCACTCTCCTACAGCCCAGCTGTAGCCGTTACCCCATGCTCCTACAGCCTTGCTATAGACGTTACCCCACTCTCCTACAGCCCAGCTGTAGCCGTTACCCCACTCTCCTACATCCAAGCTATAGCCGTTACCCCACTCTCCTACAGCCCCGCTGTAGCCTTACCCCACTCTCCTACAGCCCAGCTGTAGCCGTTACCCCACTCTCCTACAGCCCAGCTGTAGCTGTTACCCCACTCTCCTACAGCCCAGCTGTAGCCGTTACCCCATGCTCCTACAGCCTTGCTATAGCCGTTACCCCACTCTCCTACAGCCCAGCTGTAGCCGTTACCCCACTCTCCTACAGCCCAGCTATAGCCATTACCCCACGCTCCTACAGCCCAGCTATAGCCGTTACCTCACGCTCCTACAGCCCAGCTGTAGCCGTTACCCCACGCTCCTACAGCCCAGCTGTAGCCGTTACCCCACTCTCCTACAGCCCCGCTGTAGCCGTTACCCCACTCTCCTACAGCCCAGCTGTAGCCATTACCCCACTCTCCTACAGCCCAGCTATAGCCGTTACCCCATGCTCCTACAGCCCAGCTATAGCCGTTACCCCACGCTCCTACAGCCCAGCTGTAGCCATTACCCCACGCTCCTACAGCCCAGCTGTAGCCGTTACCCCACTCTCCTACAACCCCGCTGTAGCCGTTACCCCACTCTCCTACAGCCCAGCTGTAGCCGTTACCCCACGCTCCTACAGCCCAGCTGTAGCCGTTACCCCACGCTCCTACAGCCCAGCTGTAGCCGTTAACCCACGCTCCTACAGCCCAGCTGTAGCCATTACCCCACTCTCCTACAGCCCAGCTGTAGCCATTACCCACTCTCCTACAGCCCAGCTGTAGCCGTTACCCCACTCTCCTACAGCCCAGCTGTAGCCGTTACCCCACTCTCCTACAGCCTTGCTATAGCCATTACCCCACTCTCCTACAGCCCAGCTGTAGCCGTTACCCCACTCTCCTACAGCCCAGCTATAGCCATTACCCCATGCTCCTACAGCCCAGCTATAGCCGTTACCCCACGCTCCTACAGCCCAGCTGTAGCCATTACCCCACGCTCCTACAGCCCAGCTGTAGCCGTTACCCCACTCTCCTACAGCCCCGCTGTAGCCGTTACCCCACTCTCCTACAGCCCAGCTGTAGCCATTACCCCACGCTCCTACAGCCCAGCTGTAGCAGTTACCCCACTCTCCTACAGCCCAGCTGTAGCTGTTACCCCACTCTCCTACAGCCCCGCTGTAGCCGTTACCCCACTCTCCTACAGCCCAGCTGTAGCCGTTACCCCATGCTCCTACAGCCTTGCTATAGCCGTTACCCCACTCTCCTACATCCCAGCTATAGCCGTTACCCCACTCTCCTACAGCCCCGCTGTAGCCGTTACCCCACTCTCCTACAGCCCAGCTGTAGCCGTTACCCCACTCTCCTACAGCCCAGCTGTAGCCATTACCCCACTCTCCTACAGCCCCGCTGTAGCCATTACCGCACGCTCCTACAGCCCAGCTGTAGCCGTTACCCCACTCTCCTACAGCCCAGCTGTAGCCGTTACCCCACGCTCCTACAGCCCTGCTGTAGTCGTTACCCCACTCTCCTACAGCCCAGCTGTAGCCGTTACCCCATGCTCCTACAGCCTTGCTATAGCCGTTACCCCACTCTCCTACAGCCCAGCTGTAGCCGTTACCCCACTCTCCTACAGCCCAGCTATAGCCATTACCCCACGCTCCTACAGCCCAGCTATAGCCGTTACCCCACGCTCCTACAGCCCAGCTGTAGCCGTTACCCCACGCTCCTACAGCCGCTTAGCCGTTACCCCACTCTCCTACAGCCCAGCTGTAGCCGTTACCCCACTCTCCTACAGCCCAGCTATAGCCATTACCCCACGCTCCTACAGCCCAGCTATAGCCGTTACCCCACGCTCCTACAGCCCAGCTGTAGCCGTTACCCCACGCTCCTACAGCCCAGCTGTAGCCGTTACCCCACTCTCCTACAGCCCAGCTGTAGCCGTTACCCCACTCTCCTACAGCCCAGCTGTAGCCGTTACCCCACTCTCCTACAGCCCAGCTGTAGCCGTTACCCCACGCTCCTACAGCCCAGCTGTAGCCGTTACCCCACTCTCCTACAGCCCAGCTGTAGCCGTTACCCCACTCTCCTACAGCCCAGCTGTAGCCGTTACCCCACTCTCCTACAGCCCAGCTGTAGCCGTTACCCCACGCTCCTACAGCCCAGCTGTAGCCGTTACCCCACTCTCCTACAGCCCAGCTGTAGCCGTTACCCCACTCTCCTACAGCCCGCTGTAGCCGTTACCCCACTCTCCTACAGCCCAGCTGTAGCCGTTACCCCACGCTCCTACAGCCCAGCTGTAGCCGTTACCCCACTCTCCTACAGCCCAGCTGTAGCCGTTACCCCACTCTCCTACAGCCCAGCTGTAGCCGTTACCCCACTCTCCTACAGCCCAGCTGTAGCCGTTACCCCACCTCCTACAGCCCAGCTGTAGCCGTTACCCCACTCTCCTACAGCCCAGCTGTAGCCGTTACCCCACGCTCCTACAGTCCAGCTGTAGCTGTTACCCCACGCTCCTACAGCCCAGCTGTAGCCGTTACCCCACGCTCCTACAGCCCAGCTGTAGTCGTTACCCCACTCTCCTACAGCCCAGCTGTAGCTGTTACCCCACTCTCCTACAGCCCAGCTGTAGCCGTTACCCCATGCTCCTACAGCCTTGCTATAGCCGTTACCCCACTCTCCTACAGCCCAGCTGTAGCCGTTACCCCACTCTCCTACAGCCCAGCTATAGCCATTACCCCACGCTCCTACAGCCCAGCTATAGCCGTTACCCCACGCTCCTACAGCCCAGCTGTAGCCGTTACCCCACGCTCCTACAGCCCAGCTGTAGCCGTTACCCCACTCTCCTACAGCCCAGCTGTAGCCGTTACCCCACGCTCCTACAGTCCAGCTGTAGCTGTTACCCCACGCTCCTACAGCCCAGCTGTAGCCGTTACCCCACGCTCCTACAGCCCAGCTGTAGTCGTTACCCCACTCTCCTACAGCCCAGCTGTAGCTGTTACCCCACTCTCCTACAGCCCAGCTGTAGCCGTTACCCCACTCTCCTACAGCCCAGCTGTAGCCGTTACCCCACTCTCCTACAGCCCAGCTGTAGCCGTTACCCCACGCTCCTACAGCCCAGCTGTAGCCGTTACCCCATCTCCTACAGCCCAGCTGTAGCCGTTACCCCACTCACCCACTCTCCTACAGCCCAGCTGTAGCCGTTACCCCACTCTCCTACAGCCCAGCTGTAGCCGTTACCCCACTCTCCTACAGCCCAGCTGTAGCCGTTACCCCACTCTCCTACAGCCCAGCTGTAGCCGTTACCCCACGCTCCTACAGCCCAGCTGTAGCCGTTACCCCACGCTCCTACAGCCCAGCTGTAGCCGTTACCCCACTCTCCTACAGCCCAGCTGTAGCCGTTACCCCACTCTCCTACAGCCCAGCTGTAGCCGTTACCCCACTCTCCTACAGCCCAGCTGTAGCCGTTACCCCACTCTCCTACAGCCCAGCTGTAGCCGTTACCCCACGCTCCTACAGCCCAGCTGTAGCCGTTACCCCACGCTCCTACAGCCCAGCTGTAGCCGTTACCCCACTCTCCTACAGCCCAGCTGTAGCCGTTACCCCACTCTCCAGCCCTGCTGTAGCGTTACCCCACTTCCTACAGCCCAGCTGTAGCCGTTAACCACTCCTACAGCCCAGCTATAGCCGTTACCCACTCTCTACAGCCCAGCTGCCGTTACCCCACGCCACTCCTACCTGCCCACAGCCCTATAGCCGTTACCCCACGCTCCTACAGCCCAGCTTACCCCACTCTCCTACAGCCCAGCTGTAGCCGTTACCCACTCTCCTACAGCCTCCTACAGCCCAGCTGTAGCCGTTACCACTCCACTCTCCTCCACAGCCCTGTAGCCGTTACCCCACTTACCCCACTCTCCTACAGCCCAGCTGTAGCCGCCATTACCCCACTCTCCTACAGCCCAGCTCCTACAGCCGTTAGCCCCATGCCGTCCTACCACGCCCAGCTATAGCCGCCCTACAGCCCACGCTCCTACAGCCAGCTGTAGCCATTACCCCACGCTCCTACAGCCCAGCTGTAGCCGTTACCCCACTCTCACAGCCCCGCTGTAGCCGTTACCCCACTCTCCCACCCAGCTGTAGCCGCTCCTACAGCCCAGCTGTAGCAGTTACCCCACTCTCCTACAGCCCAGCTGTAGCTGTTACCCACTCTCCTACAGCCCCGTAGCCGTTACCCCACTCTCCTACAGCCCAGCTGTAGCCGTTACCCCACTCTCCTACAGCCCAGCTGTAGCCGTTACCCCACGCTCCTACAGCCCAGCTGTAGCCGGTTACCCCACGCTCCTACAGCCCAGCTGTAGCCAGGCTATGGGCCCCACTCTCCTACAGCCCCGCTTACCCGTTACCCCACTCTCCTACAGCCCAGCTGTAGCCGTTACCCCACTCTCCTACAGCCCAGCTGTAGCCATTACCCCACTCTCCTACAGCCCGCTGCTAGCCGTTACCGCCACGCCCCTCTCCTACAGCCCAGCTGTAGCCGTTACCCCACTCTCCTACAGCCCAGCTGTAGCCGTTACCCCACGCTCCTACAGCCTGCTGTAGCCGTTACCCCACTCTCCTACAGCCCAGCTGTAGCCGTTACCCCATTTGGTGTGGTTCTCTCCTACAGCCCAGCTGTAGCCGTTACCCCACTTTGGTGTGTTTTCCTACAGCCCAGCTGTAGCCGTTACCCCATGTTGTTGTGTTTCTCCTACAGCCCAGCTGTAGCCGTTACCCCACTCTCCTACAGCCCAGCTGTAGCCGTTACCCCACTCTCCTACAGCCCAGCTGTAGCCGTTACCCCACGCTCCTACAGCCCAGCTGTAGCCGTTACCCCACGCTCCTACAGCCCAGCTGTAGCCGTTACCCCACTCTCCTACAGCCCAGCTGTAGCCGTTACCCCACGCTCCTACAGTCCAGCTGTAGCTGTTACCCCACGCTCCTACAGCCCAGCTGTAGCCGTTACCCCACGCTCCTACAGCCCAGCTGTAGTCGTTACCCCACTCTCCTACAGCCCAGCTGTAGCTGTTACCCCACTCTCCTACAGCCCAGCTGTAGCCGTTACCCCATGCTCCTACAGCCTTGCTATAGCCGTTACCCCACTCTCCTACAGCCCAGCTGTAGCCGTTACCCCACTCTCCTACAGCCCAGCTATAGCCATTACCCCACGCTCCTACAGCCCAGCTATAGCCGTTACCTCACGCTCCTACAGCCCAGCTGTAGCCGTTACCCCACGCTCCTACAGCCCAGCTGTAGCCGTTACCCCACTCTCCTACAGCCCCGCTGTAGCCGTTACCCCACTCTCCTACAGCCCAGCTGTAGCCATTACCCCACTCTCCTACAGCCCAGCTATAGCCGTTACCCCATGCTCCTACAGCCCAGCTATAGCCGTTACCCCACGCTCCTACAGCCCAGCTGTAGCCATTACCCCACGCTCCTACAGCCCAGCTGTAGCCGTTACCCCACTCTCCTACAACCCCGCTGTAGCCGTTACCCCACTCTCCTACAGCCCAGCTGTAGCCGTTACCCCACGCTCCTACAGCCCAGCTGTAGCCGTTACCCCACGCTCCTACAGCCCAGCTGTAGCCGTTAACCCACGCTCCTACAGCCCAGCTGTAGCCATTACCCCACTCTCCTACAGCCCAGCTGTAGCCATTACCCACTCTCCTACAGCCCAGCTGTAGCCGTTACCCCACGCTCCTACAGCCAGCTGTAGCCATTACCCCACGCTCCTACAGCCCAGCTGTAGCCGTTACCCCACTCTCTCCTACAGCCCAGCTGTAGCGTTACCCCACTCTCCTACAGCCCAGCTGTAGCTGTTACCCACTCTCCTACAGCCCCGTAGCCGTTACCCCACTCTCCTACAGCCCAGCTGTAGCCGTTACCCCACTCTCCTACAGCCCAGCTGTAGCCGTTACCCCACGCTCCTACAGCCCAGCTGTAGCCGTTACCCCACTCTCCTACAGCCCAGCTGTAGCCGTACCCCACTCTCCTACAGCCCGCTTAGCCGTTACCCCACTCTCCTACAGCCCAGCTGTAGCCGTTACCCCACGCTCCTACAGCCCAGCTGTAGCCGTTACCCCACGCTCCTACAGCCCAGCTGTAGCCATTACCCCACGCTCCTACAGCCCAGCTGTAGCCGTTACCCCACTCTCCTACAGCCCAGCTGTAGCCGTTACCCCACTCTCCTACAGCCCAGCTGTAGCCGTTACCCCACGCTCCTACAGCCCAGCTATAGCCGTTACCCCACTCTCCTACAGCCCAGCTGTAGCCGTTACCCACTCTCCTACAGCCCCGCTGTAGCCGTTACCCCACTCTCCTACAGCCCAGCTGTAGCCGTTACCCCTCTCCTACAGCCCAGCTGTAGCCGTTACCCCACTCTCCTACAGCCCAGCTGTAGCCGTTACCCCACTCTCCTACAGCCCCGCTGTAGCCGTTACCCCACTCTCCTACAGCCCAGCTGTAGCCGTTACCCCACTCTCCTACAGCCCAGCTGTAGCGTTACCCCACTCTCCTACAGCCCAGCTGTAGCCGTTACCCCCGCTCCTACAGCCCGCTGTAGCCGTTACCCCCGCTCTACAGCCCAGCTGTAGTCGTTACCCCACTCTCCTACAGCCCAGCTGTAGCTGTTACCCCACTCTCCTACAGCCCAGCTGTAGCCGTTACCCCATGCTCCTACAGCCTTGCTATAGCCGTTACCCCACTCTCCTACAGCCCAGCTGTAGCCGTTACCCCACTCTCCTACAGCCCAGCTATAGCCATTACCCCACGCTCCTACAGCCCAGCTATAGCCGTTACCCCACGCTCCTACAGCCCAGCTGTAGCCGTTACCCCACGCTCCTACAGCCCAGCTGTAGCCGTTACCCCACTCTCCTACAGCCCAGCTGTAGCCGTTACCCCACGCTCCTACAGTCCAGCTGTAGCTGTTACCCCACGCTCCTACAGCCCAGCTGTAGCCGTTACCCCACGCTCCTACAGCCCAGCTGTAGTCGTTACCCCACTCTCCTACAGCCCAGCTGTAGCTGTTACCCCACTCTCCTACAGCCCAGCTGTAGCCGTTACCCCATGCTCCTACAGCCTTGCTATAGCCGTTACCCCACTCTCCTACAGCCCAGCTGTAGCCGTTACCCCACTCTCCTACAGCCCAGCTATAGCCATTACCCCACGCTCCTACAGCCCAGCTATAGCCGTTACCTCACGCTCCTACAGCCCAGCTGTAGCCGTTACCCCACGCTCCTACAGCCCAGCTGTAGCCGTTACCCCACTCTCCTACAGCCCCGCTGTAGCCGTTACCCCACTCTCCTACAGCCCAGCTGTAGCCATTACCCCACTCTCATACAGCCCAGCTGTAGCCGTTACCCCACGCTCCTACAGCCCAGCTGTAGCCGTTACCCCACTCTCCTACAGCCCAGCTGTAGCCGTTACCCCACTCTCCTACAGCCCAGCTGTAGCCGTTACCCCACTCTCCTACAGCCCAGCTGTAGCCGTTACCCCACGCTCCTACAGCCCAGCTGTAGCCGTTACCCCACGCTCCTACAGCCCAGCTGTAGCCGTTACCCCACTCTCCTACAGCCCAGCTGTAGCTGTTACCCCACGCTCCTACAGCCCAGCTGTAGCCGTTACCCCACGCTCCTACAGCCCAGCTGTAGCCGTTACCCCACTCTCCTACAGCCCAGCTGTAGCCGTTACCCCACGCTCCTACAGCCAGCTGTAGCGTTACCCACCTCCTACAGCCCAGCTGTAGCCGTTACCCCACGCTCCTACAGCCCGCTGTAGCCGTTACCCCACTCTCCTACAGCCCAGCTGTAGCCGTTACCCCACTCTCCTACAGCCCAGCTGTAGCCGTTACCCCACGCTCCTACAGCCCAGCTGTAGCCGTTACCCCACTCTCCTACAGCCCAGCTGTAGCCGTTACCCCACTCTCCTACAGCCCAGCTGTAGCCGTTACCCCACTCCTACAGCCCAGCTGTAGCCGTTACCCCACGCTCCTACAGCCCAGCTGTAGCCGTTACCCCACTCTCCTACAGCCCAGCTGTAGCCATTACCCCACGCTCCTACAGCCCAGCTGTAGCCATTACCCCACTCTCCTACAGCCAGCTGTAGCCGTTACCCACTCTCCTACAGCCCAGCTGTAGCCGTTACCCACTCTCCTACAGCCCGCTGTAGCCGTTACCCCACTCTCCTACAGCCCAGCTGTAGCCGTTACCCCACGCTCCTACAGCCCAGCTGTAGCCGTTACCCCACTCTCCTACAGCCCAGCTGTAGCCGTTACCCCACGCTCCTACAGCCCAGCTGTAGCCGTTACCCCATTCTCCTACAGCCCAGCTGTAGCCGTTACCCCACTCTCCTACAGCCCCGCTGTAGCCGTACCCCATGCTCCTACAGCCCAGCTGTAGCCGTTACCCCATGCTCCTACAGCCCAGCTTTAGCCGTTACCCACGCTCTTACAGCCCAGCTGTAGCAGTTACCCCACTCTCCTACAGCCCAGCTGTAGCCGTTACCCCATGCTCCTACAGCCCAGCTGTAGCCGTTACCCCACGCTCCTACAGCCCAGCTGTAGCCGTTACCCCACTCTCCTACAGCCCAGCTATAGCCGTTACCCCACGCTCCTACAGCCCAGCTGTAGCCGTTACCCAACTCTCCTACAGCCCAGCTATAGCCGTTACCCCACTCTCCTACAGCCCAGCTGTAGCCGTTACCCCACTCTCCTACAGCCCAGCTGTAGCCGTTACCCCACTCTCCTACAGACCAGCTGTAGCCGTTACGAGTGTGCCCTTAGGCAAGGCATTTAAATTCCACATTGCCTCTTCTCTCTCCTTTGTGGCGATGGATTCCAATCAAGAATTATGTTAACAGTGATTGAGAGAAAAACAATGTTGTGCAGAGCAAGGCCATTATAAACTAACAGCTAGATCCTCATCCAAACGGAATTTTAACCAGTCAGTAAGATTGAGGGTGTAGTGTTAAAACGAGGGAGAGACGGGGAGGGTGAGAATCCAACAATTAATCTATAATGGCCTAATAGAACTTGTGAATGTTGACAGAGTGAAAATTGTGTCTGCTACTACAGTTTTATGTTAATTTATGTGACAGAGATAGATTTCATTTGTGTATGCGGTTCTGATATAAATAATTCATAGTAACAAACAATGTCCGTTTAAAGCAGCATTACATCGTATGAAATTAAAGATATTTGAAAAATTCAAATTTTACGTATGGGTAGCAATGCTGCTACACATTCTTACATTATACTTTGTATAATTATGTGCAATTAGTAAACAAAGTAAAGTAGGACTTTCCGAGTCGATCGGTCACGCACTTGTTTACAACCGGAACGCATCGTCCGCACTTGTTTGCATTCGGAATGCATCGTCCCCATTTGTCTCACATTATCTTTTTTAATTGAATTACTTGAGATGTTGATTCATACCTCTGTTATTTAAGTCCTTTAGCCACGAGGGTTCGACATTAGAGGAAGATAGATAGATAGTCTTTCATGTTCAAAATATGTTGACATTCCAACATGTGTTTCTACATCCGCTGTTGTTTCACGCATGTGCGCTGTACGTGTTTACATTTTGTGTGTTGAAAAACACATTTCGTTTGTTGATAAACAATTCGCGTATACGACGGTGTATATTTATTGGAATTTTATCGTTTCTGAGCAACTATTTCGATTTTTGTAAACACACATACATTAATTAGTATTTATATTTTATCAAAAAACATCCTTTGTTGCGATATATTTCTGCTTTAATACAACTGCGTTACTATTCCAACATAATGACCACGGATTAATTTTGAAGCTAAAATCAAGCACAGGACTTTTGATAAAATAAATAACTTATGTCTGCATTATCGCCTAAATATGTGTTAAAATAGCAGGAAAGAGTATTTTTCTAATGTGAGTATTCTAATAACATGCATGAAACAATAACACAATTTTATAATAAATTCTAAGATTGCGACGAAAATTATACATGTATATACAACACTTTCTTTGACGGCCAATCAACCGACTTTCATCAAGAATAAACTGATAAAGGAACCGGTTCCTGGTTTTTTGATTGTGTCATTACTCACCGTCATAGTTTTGCCAACACTCGCATTCTAACCAAATACAGACCGTAATTAGCATGTCTACAATGTGCTGCACACGAGATATTTTAACCAGTAGATAATTACAACTCGGGATTACAGTTTACTTCCTTATATATTTTCATTAACCAGTAATGATTTATTTCCATTTTAAGAAAATCAATTGAAAACTTGTACACAAATGACCTGGCTTTTGTAACAATACTCCTTATAAATCATCTCCCTTTCTGGAGGATTATTTACTAAATTACTACGGGTAATAACGTTGTAATGGTCGTTTATCAAAGATAAACATTTTAAGATAAATTTGCATATGTATAAGACAAATATGACAAAGAGACTACATGTACAATTGTTTGTATTATTAAAAGCTATAATAAATCAGAAATAAAGTAAATAAAATCTAGACTATTTCCTTATAATAAGAAAGTCAAGTTTCTACAATGAACGGCTAAATAGTGAAATTTAGAGCAACAATATTTTTATGAAATAGCAGTACATATTGTACTTATTGTTAGAGAGGTGGTTTAAACTTTAAAGTCGCACAAAGTCGTGAAGTCGTGATAGCGCAGTAGTAGCGCGTTCGCTTCAGGAGCGAAAGGCAAGGAGTTTGAGCCCCTCTGCAGCCGTTACGATTGTGCCCTTAGGCAAGGCATTTAAATTCCACTTTGCCTCTTCTCTCTCCCTCATGGCGATGGATTCAATCAGGAATGAGGTCTCGAGAGTGATTAATATAAGTTGTAAGAACTTGTTTCGCAATTGAGCTAAAATAAATAAAATTTAAGGATTTAAAAGTCGCACCAACAGCTTACTGCTATATCACCCTGTTCAACCTGATACAAGGAATTGTCATTATTGTGAAATAATCAAGTGAAATAAGTGAAGGCCAGATGTACATGTTTATATCAACTTCATTCTGTTCTGCTGTATTCTGTGCATTTTAGTGGTGAAAATAAGTCAAATATCTCATGCAATTTCATTTATGAATTATATCGTCATAACGACACAATGCTAATGAAATTCAATGACATATTTCCAGAGTTTTCAGTTGCAAATATGATTAATGAATTGTCGTCTGCTACAATTATTTGAACTATTTATAACCATTATTTTACCCAGCATGCAAGATGGGTCGCTTAATACAATATAATTTGTTTCTTAACATCACAGACACAATTTAAAATGTGGTCTCTGAAAACAAGTGGTCTCTTAATAGATGCAGATGTGGTCTCTGAAAACAAGTGGTCTCTTAATCTGCATCAGATGTGGTCTTTCGAGCAAGCGTTGACTGTATTTGGGAAACAATGTTTGGAATCAAATTTCTATACAAGAACAAAGCAAAATTGTTTTCATCCTAGAACCCATGTGTTAAATCTCATATCCCAGTACCCATGTGTTAAATCTCATATCCCAGTATACATGCATTAAATCTCATATCCCAGTACCCATGTGTTAAATCTCATATCCCAGTACCCATGTGTTAAATCTCATATCCCAGTATACATGCATTAAATCTCATATCCCAGTACCCATGTGTTAAATCTCATATCCCAGTACCCATGTGTTAAATCTCATATCCCAGTATACATGCATTAAATCTCATATCCCAGTACCCATGTGTTAAATCTCATATCCCAGTACCCATGTGTTAAATCTCATATCCCAGTATACATGCATTAAATCTCATATCCCAGTACCCATGTGTTAAATCTCATATCCCAGTACCCATGTGTTAAATCTCATATCCCAGTATACATGCATTAAATCTCATATCCCAGTACCCATGTGTTAAATCTCATATCCCAGTACCCATGTGTTAAATCTCATATCCCAGTATACATGCATTAAATCTCATATCCCAGTACCCATGTGTTAAATCTCATATCCCAGTACCCATGTGTTATATCTCATATCCCAGTACTCATGTGTTAAATCCCATGTCCCAGTACTCATGTGTTAAATCTCATGTCCCAGTACCCATGTGTTAAATCCCATGTCCCAGTACCCATGTGTTAAATCTCATGTCCCAGTACTCATGTGTTAAATCCCATGTCCCAGTACGCATGTGTTAAATCTCATGTCCCAGTACCCATGTGTTAAATCTCATATCCCAGCACCCATGTGTTAAATCTCATATCCCAGTACCCATGTGTTAAATCTCATATCCCAGTACCCATGTGTTAAATCACATGTCCCAGTACCCATGTGTTAAATCTCATATCCCAGTACCCATGTGTTAAATCTCATGTTTGATTATAAATGTGTAACATAGTTTCCTGTAAGAATTAATAAATATTTGGTTATTAACCCTTTCAACACCAAATAACTGACATTGACTGGTGCATGCTATTTTTAGACCAATAAATTAATAAGAAATTTTTTGTCTTAAAATAGTAATATTACTGGCAAAAAGTGTAGATCCTGATGAGCTGGCTCATAAGAATCTACACTTTTTGTAAGCCTATTGAGAGGCCTGTCGTGTTGAAAGGGTTAATCTGGTACAGCCATTATCAATTAACTGCTAGATTCTTGTCCAAATCTTCTCCAAAAATGGAAAATGGGTGATGGGGGTGGTAATTGTTGTTTTTATTTCTTGAAATAAATCTCGCGTTAATGCATCTCCTCGATAATATTGAGGGATAATCCCTCGATAGCATTTAGGGGTGATGCCAAACATAGACGGGGATGAAAATCTAGCAATTAATTCATAATGGCCTGATAATCACAGATAGTTTAATAAGAGAATCCACTCCCGTTGGTTATGACAGAATGTGTGTAGTTTCTGTAACTAAATGTGTCCAGTTATGGAATTACCTTTCAGTTCTAGACAAAACGAAAAGATACATGTAACATAACAAGAATTCTGAAATAATACATCTACAGTGCTTGCTAAATTACTTATATTCCTGCCATTTCTATACCAATGATATAGACAGTTAACTTGGTAAATTACTTATATTCCTGCCATTTCTATACCAATGATATAGACAGTAACTTGGTAAATTACTTATATTCCTGCCATTTCTATACCAATGATAGAGACAATAACTTGGTAAATTACTTATATTCCTGCCATTTCTATACCAATGATATAGACAGTAACTTGGTAAATTACTTATATTCCTGCCATTTCTATACCAATGATAGAGACAATAACTTGGTAAATTACTTATATTCCTGCCATTTCTATACCAATGATATAGACAGTAACTTGGTAAATTACTTATATTCCTGCCATTTCTATACCAATGATAGAGACAATAACTTGGTAAATTACTTATATTCCTGCCATTTCTATACCAATGATATAGACAGTAACTTGGTAAATTACTTATATTCCTGCCATTTCTATACCAATGATAGAGACAATAACTTGGTAAATTACTTATATTCCTGCCATTTCTATACCAATGATATAGACAGTAACTTGGTAAATTACTTATATTCCTGCCATTTCTATACCAATGATAGAGACAATAACTTGGTAAATTACTTATATTCCTGCCATTTCTATACCAATGATAGAGACAGTACCTTGGTAAATTACTTATATTCCTGCCATTTCTATACCAATGATAGAGACAGTAACTTGGTAAATTACTTATATTCCTGCCATTTCTATACCAATGATAGAGACAGTAACTTACATTAATGTGTGAGTATTGTGCAAAACTGCATTTTCGTGTTAAGCTCATAAAACATTACGGAAATAAACCACAAGATGAAAGAATGAATGCATTTATAACAGGGAGAAACAGTACAAACTGCGCGATTTCCAACCATAGGGTAAACATTTTGTAGTTTTTGAACGATTGGTATTGTATAAGTCTGTCTATTATCATATCGTTTATTTACCGTCGCTGCGGGTTGTCCATATGAGCTATGCTCGTAGAAATTTTATTTCATTATTTTATTTCATTTTCACCGTATTTCGGTTCATATGAATAGATTTAAAACCCTGTATGCAAGGAGATCGCTGATTGGACATCTCACATGTAATCCGGAGTACTGCTATCGCAGCTAACCAATCATAGCGTTTGCAATAGAGCATACGGCAGCGGATGTTATAGTCTTTGCATGGCGTAAATCACATTGCTACAGAATGAAACTGTTTTGATCATGTGTTTAGGTTACTTCCGGTAACATGTGCGATTATATACATATAATTATTGACGGAATCAAACCAACATTTGTTACGTTTATTGGGATATACAATATATTTGAGATACTTAAAGTGTGTAGGACTGGAAAACCTCCCGATACATTTTTAAACTTTTCATTTTCTGGACAATCTGCAGACCCGGGCCTTCAGTGCCTTATAGTAGCTGCGTGCCTGGTAAAGAGGTTTTACCAAGCAAAGTTATTTTTCAAAAGGGTCGGAAATCGCACAGCGGTGTTCAGTTATCTTGCACTCTAATCCTGTGTATCCGTGCAACTCTGCTTGTGATAAGGAAGATGAAAACGTGCAAAAAATCAAAACTTTATCTTCTCTAAACTCCTCCGAATTGGAAAATGTGCAGCTATACAAAATAAAAACCAGCTATATATGGAGCCTTCGCCGTGCAAAGGATAAGTTGCTGCCTCGTAACTGATGGGTTGTAAGTTCAAACCCCACCAAAACCATCGAGATGGTGTCCATAGGCAAGGCATTTAAATCCTCCCTCATGATGATGGATTCCATCAGGAATGAGGTCTCAAAAGTGATTAAACTAATGTTGTAGGAACTTGTTTCGCAATTGAGCCAAAATATTTTTTTTTTAAAAACTTGAAAATTATTATTTTCATGGGCACATTGCACAAATTTGCCACAAATGAAATGATGGAATATATACAGATGCACGTAACTAAGCAACTTATCTGGGCAATAAAATACACAACAGTGCAGTTACACACTATGTGCCACATTTACATACTTTCCAGTCTCTGCTTCAGTTTTCTTTCAGTGTCCGCCAAGTCTTCCAGGGCCTGGGCATATTCCTTCTTGAAATGCATACTCAGTGCAGATAATCCACCCTGGAAAAGAGGCAAATACAGGTTGCTTTGTACAAATAATGAGGCAAATACAGGTTGCTTTGTACAAATAATGAGGCAAATACAGGTTGCTTTGTACAAATAATGAGACAAACACAGGTTGCTTTGTACAAATAATGAGACAAATACAGGTTGCTTTGTACAAATAATGAGAGATCATTAATTAAGGTGAAGTGTTGTGATATATTTATGTGACTATTTGTCTCATCTATCTCAATCTCTCTCTAGCTCTATCCCTGTAGGGAGAAGTGTAACAGCCCAGTGTGGCTATCTCTCCCAAATATCCCTCTAGCTCCCACCTTGCAGGGAGAAGTGTAACAGCCCAGTGTGGCTATCTCTCCCAAATATCCCTCTAGCTCCCACCTTGCAGGGAGAAGTGTAACAGCCCAGTGAGACTATATTTCCAAAATTTCTCTCTAGCTTTATCCCTGTAGGGAGAAATTAACAGCCCAGCGTGACTATCTCTCCAAAATGTAGCTCCCACCATGCAGGGAGAAGTGTAACAGCCCAGTGTGACTATCTCTCCCAAATATCCCTCTAGCTCCCACCTTGCAGAGAGAAGTGTAACAGCCCAGTGTGGCTATCTCTCCCAAATATCCCTCTAGCTCCCAACTTGCAGAGAGAAATGTTAACAGCCCAGTGAGACAATCTCTCCCAAATCTCCCTCTAGCTCCCACCCTGTAGGGAGAAATGTAACAACTCAGTGAGACTACTACATCTCGCAGGACTTGACCAAAGCAATAAGTTAAAGTGTTACCCTGTATTTTTCGTATCTTCTTAGCAAACCTTTCACATGATCCAGAGTGCTTTCTGATTTTGATTCAATTTGATCCTGCAGTATAATATTCTGCTCTATGCTGTAGAGAGTTAAAGATAAATTACTAAACACATATTTAATATTCATACACACTACTAAATCTTATAATGTCCCCTGAAGGAGGCATATAGTTTTCGTACTGTCCGTGTGTCCGTCAATCCGATCACACAAGGGTACTTATGTGGCTAGGAGAACAATAGATCTATTGTCTAGTTGTCTAGGGTTAGCTGTTATGTGGCTAGGAGAACAATAGATCTATTGTCTAGTTGTCTAGGGTTAGCTGTTATGTGGCTATAAATGCTCTTGCGTGGCTAGGAGAACAATAGATCTATTGTCTATGGTTAGCTGTTATGTGGCTAGGAGAACAATAGATCTATTGTCTAGTTGTCTAGGGTTAGCTGTTACGTGGCTAGGAGAACAATAGATCTATTGTCTAGTTGTCTAGGGTTAGCTGTTATGTGGCTATAAATGCTCTTGCGTGGCTAATGGAACAAAGAGAGAACAATGGGGTAGCCACTCATGTACCTTCTCGGGAGTACGTCCGTCCGTGTCAAGGTGGTAGACCAATAGATTGCAGGACACCTATATTGTGTAGTTTTTGTACATTTTTACAATCCAATGCCAAAAACAGCATGTCACAGGAATCCTGCATTTTCATGCCACGGAGAAATTTCTTTGTGTGCAAATAGTTTTCGAACTGTCCGACCGTGCACAAGAGAGGGTACTTACGTGGCTAGGAGAACAATAGATCTATTGTCTATGTGGCTATAAATGCTCATGCATGGCCAATAGAAGGGAGAACAATGGGGTAGACACGTAAGTGATACGTCCGTCCGACCGTCTGAGTCAATATTTCCAGTCCGCCTGCAACTTCTTCGGCTATAGCGGGGCATTCATCATTTACTGTGATATTTCTTGTTACCCTTGTTTCTACCCTTGTTTCTACTCTTGTTTCTACCCTTGTTTCTACCCTTGTTTCTACTCTTGTTTCTACCCTTGTTTCTACCCTTGTTTCTACTCTTGTTTCTACCCTTATTTCTACCCTTGTTTCTACCCTTGTTTCTACTCTTGTTTCTACCCTTGTTTCTACCCTTGTTTCTACCCTTGTTTCTACCCTTGTTTCTACCCTTGTTTCTACTCTTGTTTCTACCCTTGTTTCTATCCCTTGTTTCTACCCTTGTTTCTACTCTTGTTTCTACCCTTGTTTCTACTCTTGTTTCTACTCCTTGTTTCTACCCTTGTTTTACTCTGTTTCTACCCTTGTTTCTACTCTTGTTTCTACCCTTGTTGTTTCTACCCTTGTTTCTACTCTTGTGTTTCTACCCTTGTTTCTACCCTTGTTTCTACTCTTGTTTCTACTACCCTTGTTTCTACCCTGACTGTTTTTCTACTCTTGTTTTTCCTACCCTTGTTTCTACTCTTGTTTCTACCCTTGTCTTCCTCGTTTCTACCCTCTACCTTTGTTTCTACTCTTGTTTCTACCCTTGTTTCTACTACCCTTGTTTCTACCCTTGTTTCTACTCTTGTTTCTACCCTTGTTTCTACCCAGCACGCGTTCCTTGCTTATGGACTTCCTCATCAACCTCCGTCTAAATCGTGAAATTAACATCTGTTCTATATCTATATCTAGTACTGTACTGACTATTGAGTTCGTTGGTAAATCGTAGATGACAACGACATGATTACTAGTCGTCGAAGACTTTGTAATAGTTGCAAAACAACCAACAATATGCCTATTAAATACATAGTAAAAAGTAACACCATACAGTCTGTTCATTTATATTTCCAATCTTTCATTTCTTTCACTGTGAAGAGGTATTCAAACCAGCCTGAAACACACCAAGAAGATTTCAAATTTAATCTTTGAAATAGCCAGTGCTCATCTGTGAATAACGTCACGGTGTTTACACACGGTATTCCTCCGCCACATAATATTGTATACCAACATTCAGTTTGCAGTGGCCTGAATTCTTATACCACACCCTTTCTACACAACAACTAGTCTTCTCAAGTCACATAATTTCTCAAAAAACACTATACAGTGAAACCCCTCTAAACCGAACGGCTTCCGGACCGGAAGAGAAGTTCGGTTTGGATGAGTTTTCGGTTTAGAGGGGTTTTCGTATAAGGGGGGAGATAACGTTTTGAACAAATGTCTTTATGAATACAGGAATAAAAAGAAATGACACTAAAATTACTTTTAATAATAAAAATATATACGGGTATGTATTCGTCAGCATGGTATATAGCACGTTACTGCACAATCAAATGGTCCATTAAAGTTTGTTTCTGCTTGCAGCGCATGTTTACTAGCTTCTTTTCAGTCATTGACTGCAGATGTTGGGCCATTTCCAGGTAACTCTGGTCTTTTTCTGACGCAAAGTTTTTCAGTCGTGTAACTAGGTCAAGAACTTCCCTGTGAGTCATATCAGAGCCAGGAAGTATCACAGTCTCTGAATTACTATCACTAAGATCATCATCACACGCGATGTCACTCTGATTACATGTGTAATTGTTCACAAGAGTATGTTCCCATTTGTAAATCCATTTGAACACAACGATAATTAAAACAAATGTTCAGCATCATTGGTTTTTATCACGCATTTATGTTCTCACAACACCATGACAATACGGATAAAACACCAATATGCCGACTGATTAATTGACTTGTGAAAACACGGAAGGTGTTGTTTCAGGTGAGACAAAGGTTGTTTCGGATCCGGATTTTACGCCGCTGGCTGTTCGGTTTCCA
>CM026395.1:75059492-75116200 GCA_014843695.1 Archivesica marissinica
CTGCTTGCTGATAGACATGACAAAGCCTGCTTGCTGATAGACATGACAAAGCCTGCTTGCTGATAGACATGACAAAGCCTGCTTGCTGATAGACATGACAAAGCCTGCTTGCTGATAGACATGACAAAGCCTGCTTGCTGATAGACATGACAAAGTCTGCTTGCTGATAGACATGACAAAGTCTGCTTGCTGATAGACATGACAAAGTCTGCTTGCTGATAGACATGACAAAGCCTGCTTGCTGATAGACATGACAAAGCCTGCTTGCTGATAGACATGACAAAGTCTGCTTGCTGATAGACATGACAAAGTCTGCTTGCTGATAGACATGACAAAGCCTGCTTGCTGATAGACATGACAAAGCCTGCTTGCTGATAGACATGACAAAGCCTGCTTGCTGATAGACATGACAAAGTCTGCTTGCTGATAGACATGACAAAGCCTGCTTGCTGATAGACATGACAAAGTCTGCTTGCTGATAGACATGACAAAGTCTGCTTGCTGATAGACATGACAAAGCCTGCTTGCTGATAGACATGACAAAGTCTGCTTGCTGATAGACATGACAAAGCCTGCTTGCTGATAGACATGACAAAGCCTGCTTGCTGATAGACATGACAAAGCCTGCTTGCTGATAGACATGACAAAGCCTGCTTGCTGATAGACATGACAAAGCCTGCTTGCTGATAGACATGACAAAGCCTGCTTGCTGATAGACATGACAAAGCCTGCTTGCTGATAGACATGACAAAGCCTGCTTGCTGATAGACATGACAAAGCCTGCTTGCTGATAGACATGACAAAGCCTGCTTGCTGATAGACATGACAAAGCCTGCTTGCTGATAGACATGACAAAGCCTGCTTGCTGATAGACATGACAAAGCCTGCTTGCTGATAGACATGACAAAGCCTGCTTGCTGATAGACATGACAAAGCCTGCTTGCTGATAGACATGACAAAGCCTGCTTGCTGATAGACATGACAAAGCCTGCTTGCTGATAGACATGACAAAGTCTGCTTGCTGATAGACATGACAAAGCCTGCTTGCTGATAGACATGACAAAGCCTGCTTGCTGATAGACATGACAAAGTCTGCTTGCTGATAGACATGACAAAGCCTGCTTGCTGATAGACATGACAAAGCCTGCTTGCTGATAGACATGACAAAGCCTGCTTGCTGATAGACATGACAAAGCCTGCTTGCTGATAGACATGACAAAGCCTGCTTGCTGATAGACATGACAAAGCCTGCTTGCTGATAGACATGACAAAGCCTGCTTGCTGATAGACATGACAAAGCCTGCTTGCTGATAGACATGACAAAGCCTGCTTGCTGATAGACATGACAAAGTCTGCTTGCTGATAGACATGACAAAGCCTGCTTGCTGATAGACATGACAAAGCCTGCTTGCTGATAGACATGACAAAGCCTGCTTGCTGATAGACATGACAAAGCCTGCTTGCTGATAGACATGACAAAGTCTGCTTGCTGATAGACATGACAAAGCCTGCTTGCTGATAGACATGACAAAGCCTGCTTGCTGATAGACATGACAAAGTCTGCTTGCTGATAGACATGACAAAGCCTGCTTGCTGATAGACATGACAAAGCCTGCTTGCTGATAGACATGACAAAGTCTGCTTGCTGATAGACATGACAAAGCCTGCTTGCTGATAGACATGACAAAGCCTGCTTGCTGATAGACATGACAAAGCCTGCTTGCTGATAGACATGACAAAGCCTGCTTGCTGATAGACATGACAAAGCCTGCTTGCTGATAGACATGACAAAGCCTGCATCATGATGTATAAAATTTGCCATCAACTTATCGACATCAACACACAACACCTGCTTAACACCAACTGGCTCAAATACAAGAGGTCACACCCAAAGATACAGACAAATACGGACAAACACTGATGTCTACTAACACAGCTTCATCACACATTCTACACAACCTTATCCAAACCCATCGTCGACATGGCCACCATGGACGCCCACCATGGATGCCCACCATGGATGCCCACCATGGATGCCCACCATGGGTGCCCACATGGATGCCCACCATGGATGCCCACGATGGATGCCCACCATGGTTGCCCACGATGGATGCCCACCATGGATGCCCACCATGGCTGCCCACACGGATGCCCACCATGGATGCCCACGATGGATGCCCACCATGGTTGCCCACGATGGATGCCCACCATGGTTGTCCACGATGGATGCCCACCATGGATGCCTTCCAGTCAGGACTGGACATCAACATCCCGTAGATCATCAGCAGTTTTTATCTTTCTTAAATTTAGTACAAAGAGACACTTTTCGATGTACCTGGTTCCTCTGCCAGACTTGGCATTTGTTAATTGGGAATATACCCATTGAAGAGTGGCACAGTCACTGATGATGATGTACAGAGATTGTTTTACTCGGTTCCTCTGCCAGACTTGGCATTTGTTAATTGGGAATATACCCATTGAAGAGTGGCACAGTCACTGATGATGATGTACAGAGATTGTTTTACCTGGTTCCTCTGCCAGACTTGGCATTTGTTAATTGGGAATATACTCATTGAAGAGTGGCACAGTCACTGATGATGATGATGTACAGAGATTGTTTTACACTGATGATGATGTACAGAGATTGTTTTACTCGGTTCCTCTGCCAGACTTGGCATTTGTTAATTGGGAATATACTCATTGAAGAGTGGCACAGTCACTGATGATGATGTACAGAGATTGTTTTACTCGGTTCCTCTGCCAGACTTGGCATTTGTTAATTGGGAATATACTCATTGAAGAGTGGCACAGTCACTGATGATGATGTACAGAGATTGTTTTACACTGATGATGATGTACAGAGATTGTTTTACACTGATGATGATGTACAGAGATTGTTTTACACTGATGATGATGTACAGAGATTGTTTTACACTGATGATGATGTACAGAGATTGTTTTACACTGATGATGATGTACAGAGATTGTTTTACTCGGTTCCTCTGCCAGACTTAGCATTTGTCACTGATGATGATGATCCAATTATATCTACATACAACATTGAAAAATATTTAACATTTCTTCAACTTGCACTGGCCAAACATGCAATTTATACTGTTCTGGCCAAACATGCAATTTATACTGTTCTGGCCAAACATGCAATTTATACTGTTCAGGCCAAACATGCAATTTTTACTGTTCTGGCCAAACATGCAATTTATACTGTTCTGGCCAAACATGCAATTTTTACTGTTCTGGCCAAAGATGCAATTCATACTGTTCTGGCCAAACATGCAATTTTTACTGTTCTGGTGTCCAGTTTATCAACATGCTTTATATGCGAGTGCATGACAATACCCATAGATTTCAGGATGAGGGGTCGTCTATAGGCAAACTCCCCTTATGGGCGATTATGGACAGTACATGTATTAACATATCTGGGAAATTGTGTATGAACCTGTTTGTGGAATATCGGCGGACTCGAGGAAGGCATCAAGGGCTTCTGGATCCTCATCAATCTCTATCTCTGACAGATCTAGCTTCTTCTCGCTCTCTGGGGTACCAACTAACCCTGTAACATGTGAATTGAACAATGTGTGTGTGTTTTACACTTATTTATCGTCGGTACCGGTTGCCCATATGAACGACGCCTCCTGAAGGGATTAGTCATTTTAGATTTTGGGAGGATAGTGCAATGATACAGACAGTGACCCATTCTAGAGTCTCTTCTGGTTCTTTTACATGCACGGTGTAAAGGACTGACACGAGACCTCGGTTTAAAGTCCCATCTGAAGGACTGTTAATTTTATTAGGGTCAGAAGGGGGCTCGAACCTGCTATCCCTGGATTACCAGTCCAGCGTGTTACCACTGAACTACAGATCCGTCTGTAATTAACAAACTTTCAGCTAACTGGAAATTGAACAAACATTTAACTAAACCCGTTACTTGGAAATTGAGGAAACATTTAGCTAACTCTGTCACAAGCTAATTGAGCAAATATTTAGCTAACTGTGTCACAAGCTAATTGACCAAACATTTAGCTAACTCTGTCACAAGCTAATTGAGCAAATATTTAGCTAACTCTGTCACAAGCTAATTGAGCAAATATTTAGCTAACTTTGCCACAAGCTAATTGACCAAACATTTAGCTAACTCTGTCACAAGCTAATTGAGCAAATATTTAGCTAACTCTGTCACAAGCTAATTGAGCAAATATTTAGCCAACTCTGTCACAAGCTAATTGACCAAACATTTAGCTAACTCTGTCACAAGCTAATTGAGCAAATATTTAGCTAACTCTGTCACAAGCTAATTGACCAAATATTTAGCTAACTCTGTCACAAGCTAATTGACCAAATATTTAGCTAATTCTGTCACAAGCAAATTGACCAAATATTTAGCTAACTCTGTCACAAGCTAATTGACCAAATATTTAGCTAATTCTGTCACAAGCAAATTGACCAAATATTTAGCTAACTCTGTCACAAGCTAATTGACCAAATATTTAGCTAATTCTGTCACAAGCAAATTGACCAAATATTTAGCTAAGCCTTCGGATATGTTAATTGAACAAAAATTGATCAAGCCGACATGGAAAATGAGCAAATATTTATAAACACTGACACCACTCGCTCGCAAGCACTTGCTAAAAGGTAAATGTCAAGGTCAGCCTGTGTCGATTGTGGACCACTATATGGCAACATGTATTGCTATGGTTACAGACAAAAGTCATGTGAACCTGGAAAAATTCAAGCTATAAGAGGGAGGACGATTTGTTTAACATAGCACCAACAGCCTCGGTCACATGTCGAGTCTCCAGACATTATTGGTAGGAGGAAGACCCCGGATGCCCCTCCGAGCAGTATTTCAGGCATGGTTAGTTTAGTTTATACAAATTTATTTTAGCTCGATTGCGAAACAAGTTATTTCAACTTATATAAATCACTCTCGAGACCTCATTCCTGATGGAATCCATCACCACGAGGGAGAGAGAAGAGGCAACGTGGTAGACCACCGTCATTCTGCAAGCAAGCTGGTTAACTTCCTCACATAATTTGAGACCCCCAGTGGGGGGGGGGGTAAGTTGTTTGGAGTCAACAGGATTAACCACTTGGCCACGGAGGCCCCTGATGGGAGGAAGACGAACGTGACGACAGAAGGAAACAGACAAGATACATGTTATAAAAACTGTAGCACTAATTTTTTTTTAACAACTATAAATAATTCAATAAATACAGTATACTAACGTCCAGGTTTTCCATGTTTCTTGAAGAAGTCAACATCTTTAGCAATTGTTCATCAAACGCCGCCTGTTTCTCGTGTAATAGGTGTTGTTTTTTCTTGTTTACTTGCTGCACCTTATGAGCATGTTCTGCGGCCAGACGCACTGTTAAATATATTAAATATCTACACACACACAGGCAATGTTAACGATATCGTTCTTGCATCGTGAAATAGATCCTGTGATTAATCGATCAACCAATAATTCAAGTGTTGTTACACAGTAATGTGAAACACAATTTAATGTTTTCACAGCAGGGATGGCCACATAACGTCCTCAGAGCAGGGATGGCCACATACCGTCCTCAGAGCAGGGATGGCCACATAACGTCCTCAGAGCAGGGGAAGGCCACATAACGTCCTCAGAGCAGAGAGACGGCCACTTAACACCCTTGGAGCAGGGATGGTCACATAACGTCCTCAGAGCAGGGATGGCCACATAACGTCCTCAGAGCAGAGAAACGGCCACTTAACACCCTTGGAGCAGGGATGGCCACTTGTTGGGGGTGGTTGTTGGGGGTGGTGTTGGGGGGGGTTGTTGGGGGTGGCACTTAACACCCTTGGAGCAGGGATGGCCACATAACGTCCTCAGAGCAGGGATGGCCACATAACGTCCTCAGAGCAGGGATGGCCACATAACGTCCTCAGAGCAGGGATGGCCACATAACGTCCTCAGAGCAGGGATGGCCACATAACGTCCTCAGAGCAGGGATGGTCACATAACGTTCTCAGAGCAGGGATGGCCACATAACGTCCTCAGAGCAGAGAGATGGCCACTAACACCCTTGGAGCAGGGATGGCCACATAACGTCCTCAGAGCAGAGAGATGGCCACATAACGTCCTCAGAGCAGAGAGATGGCCACTTAACACCCTTGGAGCAGAGAGACAGCCACATAACGTCCTCAGAGCAGAGAGATGGCCACTTAACACCCTTAGAGCTGGGATGGCCACATAACGTCCTCAGAGCAGAGAGATGGCCACTAACACCCTTGGAGCTGGGATGGCCACATAACGTCCTCAGAGCAGAGAGATGGCCACTTAACACCCTTGGAGCAGGGATGGCCACAGAGCAGAGAGATGGCCACTAACACCATTGGAGCTGGGATGGCCACATAATGTCCTCAGAGCAGAGAGATGGCCACTTAACACCCTTGGAACAGGGATGGCCACATAACGTCCTCAGAGCAGAGAGATGGCCACTTAACACCCTTGGAACAGGGATGGCCACATAACGTCCTCAGAGCAGAGAGATGGCCACTTAACACCCTTAGAGCAGGGATGGCCACATAACGTCCTCAGAGCAGAGAGATGGCCACTTAACACCCTTTGAGCAGGGATGGCCACATAACGTCCTCAGAGCAGGGAGATGGCCACTTAACACCCTTTGAGCAGGGATGGCACATAATGTCCTCAGAGCAGAGAGACGGCCACTAACACCCTTGGAGCAGGGATGGCCACATAACGTCCTCAGAGCAGAGAGATGGCCACTAACACCCTTGGAGCTGGGATGGCCACATAAAGTCCTCAGAGCAGAGAGATGGCCACTTAACACCCTTGGAGCTGGGATGGCCACATAAGGTCCTCAGAGCAGAGAGATGGCCACTAACACCCTTGGAGCAGGGATGGCCACATAACGTCCTCAGAGCAGAGAGATGGCCACTAACACCCTTGGAGCTGGGATGGCCACTTAACACCCTTAGAGCAGGGATGGCCACATAACGTCCTCAGAGCAGAGAGATGGCCACTAACACCCTTAGAGCAGGGATGGCCACATAACGTCCTCAGAGCAGAGACGGCCACTTAACACCCTTGGAGCTGGGACGGCCACTTAACACCCTTAGAGCAGGGATGGCCACATAACGTCCTCAGAGCAGAGACGGCCACTTAACACCCTTGGAGCTGGGACGGCCACTTAACACCCTTAGAGCAGGGATGGCCACATAACGTCCTCAGAGCAGAGAGATGGCCACTTAACACCCTTAGAGCAGGGATGGTTACATAACGTCCTCAGAGCAGAGACGGCCACTTAACACCCTTAGAGCAGGGATGGCCACATAACGTCCTCAGAGCAGAGAGACGGCCACTTAACACCCTTAGAGCAGGGATGGCCACATAACGTCCTCAGAGCAGAGACGGCCACTTAACACCCTTGGAACAGGGATGGCCACACAACGTCCTCAGAGCAGAGAGACGGCCACTAACACCCTTGGAGCAGGGATGGCCACATAACGTCCTCAGAGCAGAGAGATGGCCACATAACACCCTTGGAGCAGGGATGGCCACATAACGTCCTCAGAGCTTGGATGGCCACTATTGACTTATTTGTTTAGTGCATACCTGTAAACAAGGATTATTTTAACATTTATACAGTTCAGCATGTGGATTAGTGGCCCCCAGATGGTCATGGATTAAATTTGCTTGTTTGTTTTTGGAGTTTAACGTCTCACCAACAGCTTAGGTCATATGGCGGCTTTCCAGCTATTATTGGTGGAGGAAGACCCAGGGTGGAACCACTGACCTTCTGCAAGCAAGCTGGATAGCTTCCGCATTTCAAATAATTTGACACCCCCAGTAGGATTCGAACCAGCAGCGATGAAAGGTAAGTGATTTGAAGTAAACGATACAAAAGTGGTTGTGCGGTTGTGTATTGTAGTGCAACGAGGCTCCCGACAGAGCAGCTAAAATGAATAAAATTTGAAAACAAATATAATGTTAGCCAAAATCATAAAAGAAAAAGAAGCTTGATCACTCGAAGTACTACGCACACTAATAAGTTTGTATGCCCGGTTTCAAGAGATCATAAATCAAGTTCTAAATGGTCTAACCTTTAAATCTCTGTAATTCATGATCTTTCTTCATCTTGTATGTAGTGAGTTGTTTATGGTGCGCTACAACGTTCTTGCGGAATGTCTGCTCCTCACACACGTTCTCTAGATGTACGAGGGCAGCCTCCACCTTGTCATATTCTTCTTCAACCAGTGCTATGATACATGTAATAAGGCTATCCAATTAGCGCAGTGATTAGCTTCTCACCAATGCCACCCAGGTTTGATCCCCGAATCGGGAAGTAAAATGTATGTAAGATGGTACAGTGACTGCCAGATCGGACAGGTGGGTTTTCTCTGTGTACACTTTACTCCATGTTCGTCCCACACGAATGACCACATATATGCTTTCCGAACCAACGAGAGTAATTAATATAAGTTGTTAAATCTTGTTTCGCAATACACACGTAGTTGTAAAATAAATAAAGTTTAGCCAATCAACACAACAATGTAATATGGATACATAGAGCGGTTCCAGAGAATGGGGGAACAGAGCGACCTGGGTGCAGAGGGACCTGGGTGCAGAGCGATCTGGGAACAGAGCGACCTGGGTGCGACACCAAAAGCTAATGCCCTATGGTAACTTTCCAATTGCTAAATATAGACTTTCCCTCCCAGCAATGCCAGCATTGATTCTCGCACCGATTTCCACCTGGGTAGAACCATCGATCATCTGCAAGACATTTGGTTGTCGTAGCACCCAATTAAAGAATTTGACATCTTCCTGGTGCCATACGAACATACAGCGATGCTCGGCAAGTGATTTTGGGTGACTGACCTGAGTCACTCATCCATGGATGCTCAAGTAATTAATGCATGTGGGCAATGGAGTGATGTTTGGTGGGATTAAATCATGGGTAGACATTACTGCTGCATAGACGGGGTATACAGACAGTCAAGTGATGTTTGGGAGGATTAAATCATGGGTAGACATTACTGCTGCATAGACGGGGGGGGGGGGTATACAGACAGTCAAGTGATGTTTAGGAGGATTAAATCATGGGTAGACATTACTGCTGCATAGACTCACAAATTCAGTACAGGATATATGGCACTAAGCATGTCAAAATAGTTTGAATTCATATCTCATTTACCGTACAATCAAATGTCTTAAGCAGCCAGTCAAGGGAAGTGGCTGCGTAGCACAGGTGGCTGCTTAATAGAGGTCAACTTTATAAATGAAACAACATATTAAGAATCTGGAAACTGGCTGCTTAATACAGGTCGGCTGTATAATGGAGGTGACCACTAACACAGGATCGACTGTAAGTGAAGCATAAATTGCACTAAATGATGGATTTCTTGATAATGTTCACACACACGTGCGTGCGCGCACAAAATGTTTTGCAAATTACCTAAGGAATTTGTGGTTTCCTGCAGCTGTGATATAAGTGTTGGTAGACGGGAAGCCTCGTTGTGAAGTCTCAACAAGCTCTCCGACTGTCTATCACAGTAAACAAACATGCTGCCTATCTCAATATCCACATCCTTAAAAATATAAATATTCATTCTGGTACATACTAGTAACAGGTCTGTATATTTCTACAGCATCAGAGATCAGCTTAGAGGGTGATGTGGGTGAAATAGTCGCCCTAGGGACCCTGACTTCGCCCTCTGGGGGTCTCACTTCTAACTAAATTTTTTTTTTTTACAATTTTCATACACAATTTGGCCAGTAAATAACACTGTCCCATTATAAAGCACTCCTTCTATTCAAATGTATTTAATGGTCATACTGTGCATTTTGACCATATTTTGTTGAAATTGATTAAATAACACCATTTAAGGAGTTCTCCTCAAAATTCTGACCTAGAATGAACCCCGAGTATGAAAGAGAAAGTGGCTCTCTTAATAGCAAAATTTCAAAACTTGTTCCATAAATTACCACAACTGTAAGATCATATAGTTTATATAAAATCTCTAAAACCGTCACGGAACAAGACTACTACATATAAAAAATATAAAACAATATCACACGAGTTTCTTAACTTTTTGTTTTAACTTTATTTACAAGGGGGTTTAGTTTATACAAATTTATATTACATGGGGTCATAGTATTAGGCAGAAATATCAAAATGGGAGTCTAAAAAAATAAGTCCAGCCCCAGAGCGGGACCCGAATGATGACGGAAATTGCCGCACGGACTCGAAGTGAGAACGACGAACTGACGTGATCGAAATGCGGCAGAAACTGGGAAAGCCCGGGTGGGAAAGCCTCTCCAAAAAGGAATTGCGAACAATATTAGCCTATTATAGGGTCCAGTTCTTGTCATTGTTTTACAGCTGCATATATATGTTAACAAACCTAGTGAGGTCTCGGAATAAAAAAAAAAATATATAAAAAAATAAAAAAATGTTATCAGCCATTTTTTTAACTGGCCGTCGGTAACCGTCGCCAATATAATTGACCATCTTATTAGGTGATAGGCCGTCGAAAAGACGGCCCGACGGCTCTCGGCCTAATACTGTGCATGGGGTACATTGGTTTCCTCCCACAACAACCGCTCACGTGGAAGTGGTGATAGCGCAGTGGATGCGCGTTCGCTTCAGGTGCGAAAAGTCCGGAGTTCGAGCCCCACTGGAGACGTTACGATTGTGCCCTTAGGCAAGGCATTTAAATTCCACGTTGCCTCTTCTCTCTCCCTCGTGGCGATGGATTCCATCAGGAATGAGGTCTCGAGAGTGATTTATATAAGTTGAAATAACTTGTTTCGCAATCGAGCTAAAATAAATTTGTATAAACTAACATCCGCTCAAACGACAGTGATTAAAACAAGTCGTTAACTCAAGCTAGACCAACATTTTTGGGAGAAGTGAGAAAGCGCGCGGTTGCGTCGACATCTAATAGTATTATTTAATAAATTTCAACATAATAGGGTTAAAATGCACAGTATGACAATTAAATACAAAATTTGAATAGAAGGAGTGCTTTACAATGGCCAGTGTATCTTACTGGACAATATTTTATCTAAAAATTGTAAAAACAAAATATATATTTTAGGAAGAAGTGGCCCCAGGGGGCAAAGCCAGGGTCCCAAGGGCGACTATTTCGCCCATGTCGCCCTCTAGAATGAGATTGAAAAAATACCCCAAAAAACCGCATATATACTGAATACATGTATGTACATATAATCTAAAATGGCAGATATTTGACTGAATTGCGTAACTAAATTTTTTAAAGATCTACATTATTTGCACTGGGGAGCAATAGAAATATGGCTTTAAATAAGATCTGCCTAAACATCACAGACGGATCTGTAGTCTGGACTGGTAATCCATGGGTCGCAGGTTCGATTCCCCGTCTGACCCTATTACAATTAACAATTGGGACTTTAAACCAAGGTATCGTGTCGGTGCTTTACACTATGCATGTAAAAGAACCAGAGGAGACTCTGGAATGGGTCTCTGCCTGTATCATTGCACTATCCTCCAAAAATCTAAAATGACTAATCTCTTCAGGATGTGTCGCTCATATGGGCAACCGGTAGCGACGATAAATAAACATAAAACGCAAATTCTCTCTTCCTCTAATATCTGCACTAGGAGTACGATGTAATGATTTACACAGGGGAGGCCATGCTACAGATGTAATGTATGTCCTCTAATATCTGCACTAGGAGTACGATGTAATGATTTACACAGGGGAGGCCATGCTACAGATGTAATGTATGTCCTCTAATATCTGCACTAGGAGTACGATGTAATGATTTACACAGGGGAGACCATGCTACAGATGTAATGTATGTCCTCTAATATCTGCACTAGGAGTACGATGTAATGATTTACACAGGGGAGGCCATGCTACAGATGTAATGTATGTCCTCTAATATCTGGACTAGGAGTATAATGTAATGATTTACACAGGGGAGACCATGCTACAGATGTAATGTATGTCCTCTAATATCTGCACTAGGAGTACAATGTAATGATTTACACAGGGGAGGCCATGCTACAGATGTAATGTATGTCCTCTAATATCTGCACTAGGAGTATAATGCAATGATTTACACAGGGGAGGCCATGCTACAGATGTAATGTATGTCCTCTAATATCTGCACTAGGAGTATAATGTAATGATTTACACAGGGGAGGCCATGCTACAGATGTAATGTATGTCCTCTAATATCTGCACTAGGAGTATAATGTAATGATTTACACAGGGGAGGCCATGCTACAGATGTAATGTATGTCCTCTAATATCTGCACTAGGAGTATAATGTAATGATTTACACAGGGGAGGCCATGCTACAGATGTAATGTATGTCCTCTAATATCTGCACTAGGAGTATAATGTAATGATTTACACAGGGGAGGCCATGCTACAGATGTAATGTATGTCCTCTAATATCTGCACTAGGAGTATAATGTAATGATTTACACAGGGGAGGCCATGCTACAGATGTAATGTATGTCCTCTAATATCTGCACTAGGAGTATAATGTAATGATTTACACAGTGGAGGCCATGCTACAGATGTAATGTATGTCCTCTAATATCTGCACTAGGAGTATTACGTGCATATAATGCTTTACCTGTGCACGTTTTGAGGTACCTTCTGTGAACTGATACAGATCTTTCCATATTTTCTCATTCCTGGAATATAATTAAAGTAGGCGTACCGGTACACACATTTTATTTATGCGTTAAAATGTGTTTATAATAGAGTCACCTGTAACATCTAAATTGTGTTTATAATAGAGTCACCTGTAACATCAATGGGACTTTAAACAGTAATAATTACAACTTCTTGCAATTTCAGGATTCTGATTGGCTGATTCTGATTGATTCAGCTTTAGGTGTAAAAACTGACATTTCATACCTCATTGAAACGCAGTGAAAGAACATTTAATTATTATATCTATGGAAAGTAATTAATTTCCACCAGTTCTTGTAGTACATCAAAACGAACCTGTGAAGAATATCAGCTCCAGCGTTGTAATTCACAGCTGATGTTACACGAAGGTCACTCTTGGGAACATGTCCTTTTTCAGGTGATACTGTCAGAGATTTTAAGCTATAGAAAAATCAAAGATTCAACATTGATTAGTGATTATTCTCACATTGTATTCGTCATGTTTATCTATTTATTGCATTTCCTGCTGTTCACGATGAACCAATGTGACATTCTGGTGCTATTTGACCGATCTTGACTATCAGGAAGATAGATCTTCATCAAATAAAAAGTATTTGTTGATAGAATAAGGTCTTTCGGTAAGGACCACAAGGGCATATCAGTGATCTGGTCGATTTTACCTAGATTTTCGTCAATGTTTCTGCATGCATGTTTCATTTCCGTTGGTTGTCTTCAGTAAACATTTCTTACTATATGACCATAGGGCAAAAAATAAATGTTGTGTCTTGTGCCTGTGGGACTGTTTTTGAAACACAACTACACAGGTTATCTGGTTCTGGTTCTGGTTAGTAACGTTGCAGGGCCTTTCAGCGTAGACGCAACGGGAGAGAGAGTGTGGGAGTCTTCTAGTCCCACTTGTGGACAGCTGTTTTGAAGCTGCCGACTGCACTCGCGCATGCAACACTATCATCCAGTTTATTCCAGTCAATAATAGTCTGTGGGAAGAATGACTGTCTATATTGTTTTGTCCTACACTGCACTGGCACAAAACACCTAGAGTGGTTCACAGTTTGTCTATCTATGATGTTGTCAGTATTATAGCCACTAAATGTCTTGGGGGTTACTTTACGTTTGTTCTTTCGTACTGGTGTCAAAAAGTCATGGCTTGCCAGGGCTGGTACCAGCCCCTCGACCACCTTATAGAAGAATATTAGACGATTCGCCTTCCTTCGGTCCTGGAGGGATGGAAGCCTCAAGTCATGGAGCATTCGAGTGACGCACCCTGTAGAATTGGTGGTGTAGTCTCCTGATATGAACCTGGCGGCCTGTCTCTGTACTTTCTCAAGTTTGTCGGTGTCCTTCTGGTGGTAGGGGTCCCATATAATAGAGCTGTATTCTAATGTGGAGCGTACTAGCGAAAGGTAGGCTGTTCTGCGACAAGATTCGGGGCATTGCTTTAGGTTTCTGCGGAGAAAGCCCAAGGTGGAGTTTGCTTTCTTCGTGATCTTGGTGATATGTGAGCTCCATTTGAGGTCTTCTGCTATCGTCACTCCAAGGTAGGGGTTTTCTGGGACCTGCTGTAAGATGTGGTTGTCCAGCTGATAGAAGTTGGAGGACTTCTGGTTTATGCTCATAATGTAGCACTTTTTAGCATTAAACCTCATTCCCCAGGTATCTGCCCATGCTTCTAGTTGGCGTAAATCTTCTTGAAGGGTTTCGTGGTCTTCCCTGTTTTTGATGTTGCGGTATAGGAGGCAGTCATCGGCGAACAAACGTACTGTGGATTTGACAGACTCTGGGAGATCATTAATGTGGCAGAGGAATAGTAGTGGGCCGAGCACTGTGCCTTGTGGGACACCGGAGTCGACAGTAGCTGTTTCTGATTCCTCTCCCTCAACAACAACCCTCATACTTTTGTTGGTGAGAAAGTCCCTGAGCCAGTGGTGTATGCTGCCGGTGATGCCATACTGTTCCAGTTTGTGTAGGAGTTTTCGGTGTGGTACGGTATCAAATGCCTTGCTGAAATCTAGGATGGCCATGTCGATTTGAGAGCCCGAGTCAGTCTTGGCAAGGAGGTCATGTACAGTTGTTACAAGTTGAGTTTCGCAGGAGAAACCAGAGCGGAATCCGTGGTTTAATGATGTTAAGATGTTGTTGATTTCTAGATGTTCCATGATGTGTTTGCAGATGATGTGTTCTAGCAATTTACATGTTACACAGGTCAGGGGAACGGGTCGGTAGTTTTCGGCAAGGTGGACATCGCCTTTCTTAAAGACTGGGGATACAAACGCGTTTTTCCAGTAGGTAGGGAGTCTTCCGGTGTCAATGGAAAGTTGGAAGATGGTACTTATTGCAGGTGCTAGCTGGCAAGCACAGGTCTTCAACACCGGTTATTGCTTATGTCACCAGTACTCAGTATACCCAGAATAAGCATTGAAACATTGGTATGACTTATTCGATGTAAAATGTGTTATACCTTCCAGTAATATCATCTTGGACGTTCTTGAACGTGCCTCTGATGCTTTTCAATAGACTCATATTGCAATTACTAATCCGCCATGTTTACATCACGTGATACATCATGTGACGTTATGGGTTCAATAATCCACAAGATAAAGAAACACAAACAAGATATGACAGCTGGATACTTCAACTTGTTACTGCCGAAATGATTGTGATTGGCAGGGTCAGTCTAGTTAACAGTCAATCAATCTAAAATGTCATGTGCAAGTTAAAAAGATAACAGGATCTACAAAGCTGTAGTTAAAAGCAAACAGTATAAAGATAATGATATGATACGATCATTACTTCATCTACATTAAAGTTGTGAATGGTTTTCCTGTTTGATATTATGAGTTTGGAATACATTTTGCCACGTTTGCGAATATGTCTCATAATTTAGACTGTTAACCATGCAGCTCTCACTGTCAACCGATGCATTACTGTTACCCAAGGATCTCCGTGGCTGAGTAGTTGTGCTCAATGGCTTCAAATCACTTGTGTCTCACAACTGTGGTATCGAATTATTTCATGTGAGGAAGCTATATAATTGGTTGGCAGAAGGTCAGTGGTTCTATCTATGCGTGTCTGGAATAGTGCTCAGAGCGGCACATGATGTTGTGTCCATCTATAACAGCTGAGGTGTCGTGGGACGGAAGTGTCTGGGGCCGACGTGTCTAGGACCGACGTGTCGTGGGGCCGAGGTGACGCTTTACCACCACATATACGCTTTCATCTGGGCCAACGAAAGTGATTAATATAAGTTTAAACTCTAAACTACATCAGTGATAAATATAAATGGATACGCCCGATGAAATTTTTTTATATAGGTCCCTTTCGGTGTTTACGGCTCATTCACAGAAAAATATTTTGTGTCTGGTGCCTGTGGGCTCATTGTGGCATTTGGAATGACAACATTTGTTTCATTATACATACATAAGCGGCCCACATCCGAAAACATGATTTGTTGTCAAGAAAACAAGTTAACTTGTAAGATCTAAGGAATATAAGCATGCTGTTTGCTTAAACTACGTTCGAAGGTGAGTTTCAGATTTTACATGTACTAATTCAGTTAATAGTTTTTACAGGAAAGACATGTCAGTACAATTATTGGAATTTGCAAATGACGTATGTCATGTATGATGTAACCACTCCCACTAAATAACTGTAACTGCTACTGGCTTCCGATTTAATCCATTTGTTCTTGTATATTAATGTTACAACATGATGTAAATATTGATAAAATAAAATATGTTTAAACTAAATAACTGTAATTCTGGAGTCATCATCAACTTGTAAAGTATATGACCTAATGGTAATGGGACAGGTGTGACCCTGGACAGGTATGACCCCGTTTGGGACACAAACACACAACACAAGACAACCTTCTTGATTCTACCGCAGTTTGGTGGGCCTAAAAATGCACCTAATGACCCCCCCCCCATAATCCCAACACTCACTGGGGCCTCAATGAACAATCCCATATACTTATGCAAATTACAACGATGGGAGAAGAACTGGCTGATGGAATTTCATTTCTACTCGTAGAAATGTCAAATCTTACTCATCATTAAGAAGAGGACACCTATTTCCATTGCGTACAATATTCACGGCATCACATACAGGCATCACATACAATATTCACGGCATCACATACAATATTCAAGGCATCACATACAATATTCAATACAATATTCAAGGCATCACATACAATATTCAAGGCATCACATACAATATTCAAGGCATCACATACAGGCATCACATACAATATTCACGGCATCACATACAATATTCAAGGCATCACATACAATATTCAAGGCATCACATACAATATTCAAGGCATCACATACAATATTCACGGCATCACATACAATATTCACGGCATCACATACAATATTCAATACAATATTCACGGCATCACATACAATATTCAATACAATATTCACGGCATCACATACAATATTCAATACAATATTCACGGCATCACATACAATATTCAAGGCATCACATACAATATTCAAGGCATCACATACAATATTCAAGGCATCACATACAATATTCACGGCATCACATACAATATTCACGGCATCACATACAATATTCACGGCATCACATACAATATTCAAGGCATCACATACAATATTCAAGGCATCACATACAATATTCACGGCATCACATACAATATTCAAGGCATCACATACAATATTCAAGGCATCACATACAATATTCACGGCATCACATACAATATTCAAGGCATCACATACAATATTCAATACAATATTCAAGGCATCACATACAATATTCAAGGCATCACATACAATATTCAAGGCATCACATACAATATTCAATACAATATTCAAGGCATCACATACAATATTCAAGGCATCACATACAATATTCACGGCATCGCATACAATATTCAAGGCATCACATACAATATTCAAGGCATCACATACAACGCATCACATACAATGCATCACATACAATGCATCACATACAATGCATCACATACAATATTCACGGCATCGCATACAATATTCAAGGCATCACGTATATTCAAGGCATCACATTAGAAGAAGTAGATTCAGCAAAGTATTTAGGCCTCAACACCAAGAAAGTGCAAGTCTTTCCAAAATCTGTAGGACCGCCTGACATGTCAGGCAAAAAATCCAGACCTGTGCATTGTAATAATTTGTCCGACCGATGTCGGACACACTGGCAAGTTTCGTGAAAACTGTAACACTCGATCATTCCCACAATGCAACAGCCATCAGTGCCCCAGGAAGACCAAAGAGCTATACTACACAACACTGGTGAGACCTCTGATGGCATTATGCCTCTGACATCTGGGATCCTTTCACCGAAACCAACAGCAGGAATGTGGGTATGGCGCTAATGGTGTAACTACCAGAGGACCAGCAGTGTGACGACCATGCTACATCAACTCCAGGGGCCAACACTACACGAAAGCAGAGCACAGACCAAGATTACCTTATATTGTATATATCACCATATACCTCACACCATATACCTCACACCATATACCTCACACAATATACCTCACACCATATACCTCACACCATATACCTCACACCAGTCACATCTATTAGAGGCCACAGAATGTCATACCTATATACCTCACACCATATACCTCACACCAGTCACATCTATTAGAGGCCACAGAATGTCATACCTACCTTTTGCCAGGACTCTCTGCTATCAGAAGTCAATCTTCCCTGACACCATCAGACTTTAGTACAGCCTCCATCAGACAGTCGTAAGCTGCACTACCATTGACAGTTTCAAGAGGGATGTGCAGCCAGTTACAGATAAACTTGTACTGGATGTTTTTAGCCGCACTACGCAGTACGCATATACACTTTTAGACCACATGTAAATAGACTTTATTGCACCACGCCAGTACAAATATACACCAGGTTGGTATCAGAAGAAGAACATTTCAAAATTATGCATTGTATCTCCTGAAGAGATAGTCATTTTAGATTTTGGAGGATAGTCTCCTCTTGTTCTTTTACGTGCACGGTGAAAAGCACCGTCACGAGACAGCAGTTTAAAGTGCTATCTGTAGGACTATTAATATTATTAGGGTCAGACGAGGGGATCGAACCTGCGATCCCTGGATTCGCAGTCCAATCATGCCTTAACCACTGGACTACTGACCTGTCTCGATCTATCTATGGGGAGGACCGAATCTGATGTTGTTATAACTTGTGGTCCAACCCATTTGTGTATGATTGTGATTGTGCTTATGTATATATACATAGCCTTCGATATATTTTGCCTGGTCATTTGGCTAGAAGTTAAAAAGTGAAAATCGACAGACTGGATACCTAATAATACCTAATAACGGACGCTACATGCAGGGTTCATTCTAGGTCAGCATTTTTGGGAGAAGTGAGAAAGCGTGTGATCGCTTCCTTAAATGGTGTTCTTTAATATACTTCTGCAAAATAGGGTTAAAATGCACAGTACAACAACCATTAAATACAACATTTGAATAGAAGGAGTGCTTTATAATGGGCCAGTGTATCTTACTAGACAATTTTTTTTAAGGGAGAAGTGGGGCCCCCAGAGGGCGAAGTCAGGGTCCCTAGGGTGACAATTTCGTCCCCACATCGCCCTCTAAACTGATTCCTGTACATGTAATTGTATATGTGGCGGATGCAGTAATGCATTTATATTTTTTAGTGGCTTAGACTAGTGACATGTATTTGTTTCTAGATCAAAGGCCGCAAATTAATAATCAAGTATTTGTTTCTAGATCAAAGGCCGCAAATTAATAATCAAGTTAGACTACTGCCAAACACTCAGTCATTATTATTACTGGCAGGCGGCCCATATCTGCCATGGGGCAATCAAGTCTAAAATATTAATTGCAAAGTTAAAAATGGTACAAAGCTACAGTTAACAGCAAATGGTTTTACGGATTAAGGTGTACTAACTTATAGATGTGTGTTTAATAGGGCATAAAACATATATTACATGAACATTGATTTTGTCTACATTAGTGCCTGTGGTGTTTTACAGTCAGTCCAGCTTTCATTCGTCCGTATGATATACTACGTGTAGTATAGTGTGTCGCAAAGATTATGAATGTTATTACTTTTGTTTGTTTTTGGGGTTTAAAGTCGCTACGGTCATACAGCGACATCAGTTATTATTGGTGGAGTAAGATCCCAGATGCATCTCTGTGCAGTATTGCAGGCATGGATGGGCACCCAGGTAGAACCACTGACCTACTGCAAGCCAGCTAGATAGCTGCCTCACATGGAATAATTCGACATCCCCACTCAGTCACACAATGATTATTGTTCATATTTGACATCCCCATTCAGTCACACAACGATTATTGTTCATATTCGACATCCACACTCAGTCACACAACGATTATTGTTCATATTTGACATCCCCACTCAGTCACACAACGATTATTGTTCATATTTGACATCCCCACTCAGTCACACAACGATTATTGTTCATATTCGACATCCCCACTCAGTCACACAACGATTATTGTTCATATTCGACATCCCCACTCAGCCACACAACGATTATTGTTCATATTCGACATCCCCACTCAGTCACACAACGATTATTGTTCATATTCGACATCCCCACTCAGTCACACAACAATTATTGTTCATATTTGACATCCCCACTCAGCCACACAACAATTATTGTTCATATTTGACATCCCCACTCAGCCACACAACAATTATTGTTCATATTTGACATCCCCACTCGGCCACACAACAATTATTGTTCATATTTGACATCCCCACTCAGCCACACAACGATTATTGTTCATATTTGACATCCCCACTCAGCCACACAACAATTATTGTTCATATTTGACATCCCCACTCAGCCACACAACAATTATTGTTCATATTTGACATCCCCACTCAGCCACACAACAATTATTGTTCATATTTGACATCCCCACTCAGCCACACAACAATTATTGTTCATATTTGACATCCCCTCAGCCACACAACAATTATTGTTCATATTTGACATCCCCACTCAGCCACACAACGATTATTGTTCATATTTGACATCCCCACTCAGCCACACAACAATTAGTGTTCATATTTGACATCCCCACTCAGCCACACAACAATTATTGTTCATATTTGACATCCCCACTCAGCCACACAATAATTATTGTTCATATTCGACATCCCCACTCAACCACACAACGATTATTGTTCATATTCGACATCCCCACTCAGCCACACAACAATTATTGTTCATATTTGACATCCCCACTCAGCCACACAACAATTATTGTTCATATTTGACATCCCCACTCAGCCACACAACGATTATTGTTCATATTTGACATCCCCACTCAGCCACACAACAATTATTGTTCATATTTGACATCCCCACTCAGCCACACAACAATTATTGTTCATATTTGACATCCCCACTCAGCCACACAACAATTATTGTTCATATTTGACATCCCCACTCAGCCACACAATAATTATTGTTCATATTTGACATCCCCACTCAGCCACACAACAATTATTGTTCATATTTGACATCCCCACTCAGACACACAACGATTATTGTTCATATTTGACATCCCCACTCAGCCACACAACAATTATTGTTCATATTCGACATCCCCACTCAGCCACACAACGATTATTGTTCATATTTGTCATCCCCACTCAGCCACACAACGATTATTGTTCATATTTGACATCCCCACTCAGCCACACAACGTTTATTGTTCATATTCGACATCCCCACTCAGCCACACAACGATTATTGTTCATATTTGACATCCCCATTCAGTCACACAACGATTATTGTTCATATTCGACATCCCCACTCAGCCACACAACGATTATTGTTCATATTTGACATCCCCACTCAGCCACACAACGATTATTGTATATATTTGACATCCCCACTCAGCCACCCAACGATTATTGTTCATATTTGACATCCCCACTCAACCACACAACGATTATTGTTCATATTTGACATCCCCACTCAGCCACACAACAATTATTGTTCATATTTGACATCCCCATTCAGCCACACAACAATTATTGTTCATATTTGACATCCCCACTCAGCCACACAACAATTATTGTTCATATTTGACATCCCCACTCAGCCACACAACGATTATTGTTCATATTTGACATCCCCACTCAAGTCACACAACGATTATTGTTCATATTCGACATCCCCACTCAGCCACACAACGATTATTGTTCATATTTGACATCCCCACTCAGCCACACAACGATTATTGTTCATATTTGACATCCCCACTCGGCCACACAACAATTATTGTTCATATTCGACATCCCCACTCAGCCACACAACGATTATTGTTCATAATCAACATCCCCACTCAGCCACACAATTATTATTGTTCATATTTGACATCGTTTCCCTAGTTATTGAGGTACTAAGACTAAATATTTGCTAAAAGTGAATAGCGTGATAAGCATCGGACATTTGCCGGCAGAAATGTTGCATTATATCCTCGGTCATATGGTCGAAAACTCGTTTATACTGGTTTATAACTCAACAAATCAGTTTTTGTTTTTTACGGATAACCCCATTTATATTCCACATAATCAGGACTCATTCTAGGTTATAATGTTTGGGAGAAGTGAGACAGCGCGTGATTGCAACCATAATGTTTGGGAGAAGTGAGACAGCGCGGGATTGCACCCTAGTGCGCTATAATGGTCCAGTGTATCTTACTGGACATTATTTTGTTTGAATATTGTAAAATAAAGATGTTTTTTTAGGGAGAAGTGGGGTTCCCAGGTGGCGGAGTCATTGTCCCTAGGGCGACTGTTTCGCCCCAGTCGCCCTCTATAATAGGTGTGATAGAGGTCGGGGAACCATCCCCTATCAGGCCTCAGTCGGGGAACCATCCCCTATCAGACCTCAGTCGGGGAATCATCCCCTATCAGGCCTCAGTCGGGGAACCATCCCCTATCAGACCTCAGTCAGGGAACCATCCCCTATCAGACCTCAGTCAGGGAACCATCCCCTATCAGGCCTCAGTCGTGGAACCATCCGCTATCAGACCTCAGTCAGGGAACCATCCCCTATCAGACCTCAGTCGGGGTATCATCCGCTATCAGGCCTCAGTCAGGGAACCATCCCCTATCAGACCTCAGTAGGGGAACCATCCGCTATCAGACCTCAGTAGGGGAACCATCCGCTATCAGACCTCAGTCGGGGAATCATCCACTATCAGACCTCAGTCGGGGAACCATCCGCTATCAGGCCTCAGTCGGGGAACCATCCGCTATCAGACCTCAGTCGGGGAATCATCCGCTATCAGACCTCAGTCGGGGAATCATCCGCTATCAGACCTCAGTCGGGGAATCATCCGCTATCAGGCCTCAGTAGGGGAATCATCCGCTATCAGACCTCAGTCAGGGAACCATCCGCTATCAAACCTCAGTCGGGGAACCATCCGCTATCATACCTCAGTCGGGGAATCATCCGCTATCAGACCTCAGTCGGGGAACCATCCGCTATCAGACCTCAGTCGGGGAACCATCCGCTATCAAACCTCAGTCGGGGAATCATCCGCTATCAGACCTCAGTCGGGGAATCATCCGCTATCAGACCTCAGTCGGGGAATCATCCGCTATCAGACCTCAGTCGTGGAACCATCCGCTATCAGGCCTCAGTCGGGGAACCATCCGCTATCAGACCTCAGTCAGGGAACCATCCGCTATCAGACCTCAGTCAGGGAACCATCCCCTATCAGACCTCAGTCAGGGAACCATCCGCTATCAGGCCTCAGTCTGGGAACCATCCGCTATCAGACCTCAGTCAGGGAACCATCCCCTATCACACCTCAGTCAGGGAACCATCCGCTATCAGGCCTCAGTCGGGGGAACCATTCCCTATCAGGCCTCAGTCGGGGAACCATCCACTATCAGGCCTCAGTCAGGGAACCATCTGCTATCAGGCCTCAGCCTTACAAATATAGTATGAAAGGTCACATCGCGTAGACTGTTAAACAGACATGTTGGAGTGGAAGCTTGATAGATAAATACCATACATAGTTTTAAAATCAATTCAAGTTACACAAACTTTACGCAAATGGCTTAAGATTTACAATTGAGAATATAATGTGGGTAGTATCAGAAATATAGCAATACATATGAACATTTCCAGAGCTCGATGGAGAAATGGGACCCATGGGACCAAAGTCAGTGTCCCTACTTCTACTATTTCACCCATGTCACCAGCTAGGCTGAGCCCTGGTATATAACTATAGAAGGCAATATAAAAGTTTCTCCATGTATGTACATTGTATGTATAAGATATAAGCCGAAAATGATTCAATATGTAAAATATTGGACAAGTACGCATATATGATTTGATATACTACTCTGGCCTTTTGAAAGCAGTCCAATATTAATAATAATGTACTGCAAGTACAAAGGTTTTATGTCAGAACAATGTTTTAAGAGTTAAATTATTAATACGTGTGCAAACTGTTTGTTGACTTTTGTTGATTTTCTTACCACTTGTTGTTGACACTTGTTTTGTGTATTTATAGGTCACCAAGATACTCCGGTCATGCAGTGATTGAACTATTCTCAATTATTTATCTCTAGATACAAAGTGAATGAGAGGCTGCAGTGTCAGTGCACTTAATTTATCTGCTGGACTTTCACCCTTGGAACAAGCGATAACTCTATATCAAACTGTGACACTGCATTTCTGACCTTGTATACACTTGTGTGCGGAGAGGAGTGGCTGTTATATTGCTACGTCCCACCTGTTTTCTTCCTTTGTTTATGGAATATCGTTGCTGAGCTCTGATTGGACGGGTAGTTTTAGAGATTATACTGATTAAATCATGTGCTACAAGTGGGTTTGTGAGCGTTCTGAAATTAGAGTACAGTTGTAGTATTAAGACAAAGAAAATCCAAGCAACACAGCTAGAATGACAAAATGGCAGGACGGCTTACAGCACATGCACCCGGCAGATGCCAAAGAGTTCCTTCTCGGAGGGACGTCGACGATGGATCAGGTCTTTCTGTCGCATCAGTGTCCTCAGACAGAGGCTTCAGAATTTACGATAGACGTTTGTAACAACAAGCTCGATAAGAAATCCATTTCTCCCATCAGTTCACGCGAGAACTTCGATTTTAGCACAGACAAGAAAACAACAAATTGCTACCAAGTTACATTATCGTCGATAGTGTTAATTTCGAGTATATGCTTCTTGCTGGTTGTATGTCGGGACTACATTAAAAATCTGCTAGTATGGATGGAGAACACCGACCTAACCGTCAGCTTATTGATATTTTTAGTATTATATACGATAGTGTCCTACCCGATGGCATGGGGCATAATTCTGTTAATGATTGCGTGTGGATATCTATACGGATTAATTTATGGACCAATAGTTATTTTAGTTTGTAGTGCTATAGGGATAGCCATAGCACACGTAACGATGAAGAAATTCTGTCGTAATTTTATTATTAGAACATTTTATAACGACAGTATGACAGCTGTGATATCTGTTGTGGACGGGAAACATGGATTCAAAGTTGTGGCCCTCACTAGACTTACACCATTACCATTTGGCCTTCAAAATAGCCTATTTTCAGTAAGTATGATATTTTATACAATATTTTGAGAATATTATTAATGCTTTGCATGCTGCGTTAAAACAAAAGGTATAAATAGTTCATATCATTGTAGCAGATGACAATGACCCTAATAATATTAACAGTCTTTCAGATGGTACTTTAAACCGAGGTCTTGTGTCGGTGGTTTACACCTTGCACATCAAAGAACCAGAGAGGAGACTCTGGAATGGGTGTCTGTCTGTATCATTGCACTATCCGCTAAAATGACTAATCTCTTCAGGAGGCGTCACTCATATGGGAAACCGGTAGTGACGATAAATAAACGTAAAACACACGCAGATGACAATTCATTAATGTGTTGTTTTTTATTTGCAACTGTAAATTTGTTCTGGAATTTCATAAGAATAGTGTTGCACATATTTGACTTTTATTTTCATGACTACGGTAGTCGGCAAAGAGTTAGGAACCTTACTTCAAGGTTATTTTATTCCACCAATTTATACTTAGCGCAGTCATATGGCGACTCCAATCATTGTTGCTAAGGGCATAATCGTAACAGGTACAGGGGGGGGGTAAACTCCGGACCTTTCGCACCTGAAGCGAACGCGCTATCACTGTGCTATCACAGGCTATCACTGTGCTATCACGGGCTATCACTGTGCTACCACGACCTCCACTACACAGTTAGTTCTTATTGTAGTATTTGGCGTTGGTTAACAAGATATGTTGTCTATTCAGTCCTTGCAAGATTGAAGTATTTAGCGTTCTCATTTGTACATTGAAACAAGTAGAAAATGTAAATCATTATTTGAAGATTGCATCTTTTTGACTACCGTACATACACAAATATGTGAACACATCGTCAGAATAAGAGAGCTTGTCAAATGGCTACATGTATATTAGAAGCACAGAGATTGTCACCACTGAGACGGATCTGTAGTCCAGTGGTTAACACGTTGGACTGGTAATCCATGGATCGCAGTTTCGATCACCGTCAGACCCTAATAAAATGAATAGTCTTTCAAATGGGACTTTAAACCGAGGAAAAGAACCAGAGTAGACTCTGGAATGGGTCTCTGTCTGTATTATTGCACTATCCTCCAAAAATCTAAAATGACTAATCTCTTCAAGAGGCGTCGCTCATATGGGCAACCGAACGATAAATAAACGTAAAACACTCAACACTGAGTAATCGCTTTATCACATTGCATGTGATGCGTACGCCAGTCCTGTCCAATCGACCGATGATACAATATCACATGATACATGCATTACCATGACATTTGTGAGTGGAAAGTCTCTGATATGTCATGACCTAGATGTAAAATGTAGGTCATTAATAAATTATTGTTACTTATTGATATTGCTGTTCAAAAGTAGGTACATGTACACCTGCATCTGCATGTACACCTGCATCTGCATGTACACCTGTATCTACATGTACACCTGCATCTGCATGTACACCTGTATCTACATGTACACCTGCATCTACATGTACACCTGCATCTACATGTACACCTGCATCTGCATGTACACCTGCATCTGCATGTACACCTGCATCTGCATGTACACCTGCATCTGCATGTACACCTGTATCTACATGTACACCTGCATGTACACCTGCATCTACATGTACACCTGCATCTACATGTACACCTGCATCTGCATGTACACCTGCATCTACATGTACACCTGTATCTGCATGTACACCTGCATCTACATGTACACCTGCATCTACACGTACACCTGCATCTGCATGTACACCTGCATCTACATGTACACCTGCATCTACATGTACACCTGCATGCACACCTGCATCTGCATGTACATCTGCATGTACACCTGCATCTGCATGTACACCTGCATCTGCATGTACACCTGCATCTGCATGTACACCTGCATCTGCATGTACACCTGCATCTGCATGTACACCTGCATCTGCATGTACACCTGTATCTGCATGTACACCTGCATCTGCATGTACACCTGCATCTACATGTACACCTGCATCTGTGCATGTACACCTGTATCTGCATGTACACCTGTATCTGCATGTACACCTGCATCTGCATGTACACCTGCATCTACATGTACACCTGCATCTGCATGTACACCTGCATCTGCATGTACACCTGCATCTGCATGTACACCTGTATCTGCATGTACACCTGCATCTGCATGTACACCTGTATCTGCATGTACACCTGCATCTACATGTACACCTGCATCTACATGTACACCTGCATCTGTGCATGTACACCTGTATCTGCATGTACACCTGTATCTGCATGTACACCTGCATCTGCATGTACACCTGTATCTACATGTACACCTGCATCTGCATGTACACCTGCATCTGCATGTACACCTGTATCTGCATGTACACCTGTATCTGCATGTACACCTGTATCTGCATGTACACCTGTATCTGCATGTACACCTGTGAAATCAAGCTATCATAATATTGTTCATATCATAGAATTATTGCATGGCGGATGTCATGTCCGAGTGTTTCCAAATTTATTTTAGCCCAATTGCGAAACATGTTTTTATAGCAATAGATTAATTGTTCTTGCGACCTCGCCATGTGGGAGAGAGGGAGAGAGACCTCATTCCTTGTGGGAGAGAAGAGAGACCTCATTCCTTGTGGAATCCATCGCCATGTGGGAGAGAAGAGACACCGCATTCCTTGTGGAATCCATCGCCATGTGGGAGAGAAGAGACACTGCATTCCTTGTGGAGTCCATGGCCATGTGGGAGAGAAGAGACACCGCATTCCTTGTGGAATCCATCGCCATGTGGGAGAGAAGAGACACTGCATTCCTTGTGGAATCCATCGCCATGTGGGAGAGAAGAGACACCGCATTCCTTGTGGAATCCATCGCCATGTGGGAGAGAAGAGACACCGCATTCCTTGTGGAATCCATCGCCATGTGGGAGAGAAGAGACACCGCATTCCTTGTGGAATCCATGGCCATGTGGGAGAGAAGAGACACCTCATTCCTTGTGGAATCCATGGCCATGTGGGAGAGAAGAGACACCTCATTCCTTGTGGAATCCATGGCCATGTGGGAGAGAAGAGACACCTCATTCCTTGTGGAATCCATGGCCATGTGGGAGAGAAGAGACACCTCATTCCTTGTGGAATCCATGGCCATGTGGGAGAGAAGTGACACCTCATTCCTTGTGGAATCCATCGCCATGTGGGAGAGAAGAGACACCGCATTCCTTGTGGAATCCATCGCCATGTGGGAGAGAAGAGACACCGCATTCCTTGTGGAATCCATCGCCATGTGGGAGAGAAGAGACACCGCATTCCTTGTGGAATCCATGGCCATGTGGGAGAGAAGAGACACCTCATTCCTTGTGGAATCCATGGCCATGTGGGAGAGAAGAGACACCTCATTCCTTGTGGAATCCATGGCCATGTGGGAGAGAAGAGACACCTCATTCCTTGTGGAATCCATGGCCATGTGGGAGAGAAGTGACACCTCATTCCTTGTGGAATCCATGGCCATGTGGGAGAGAAGAGACACCTCATTCCTTGTGGAATCCATGGCCATGTGGGAGAGAAGAGACACCTCATTCCTTGTGGAATCCATGGCCATGTGGGAGAGAAGAGACACCTCATTCCTTGTGGAATCCATGGCCATGTGGGAGAGAAGAGACACCTCATTCCTTGTGGAATCCATGGCCATGTGGGAGAGAAGAGACACCTCATTCCTTGTGGAATCCATGGCCATGTGGGAGAGAAGTGACACCTCATTCCTTGTGGAATCCATGGCCATGTGGGAGAGAAGAGACACCTCATTCCTTGTGGAATCCATGGCCATGTGGGAGAGAAGAGACACCTCATTCCTTGTGGAATCCATCGCCATGTGGGAGAGAAGAGACAATGTGAATTTAAGTGTCTTGCCTAAGGACATGAAACATCATATTTCTGATGTTTGTCATGGGTACATTAGAGTTGTAATGCCTGCTACTTTGGTCTTGTTTTTAGTGTCTTCTCCATACAACAGTTTGACTGGATTTTGAAATAATATGGTGCATATCAGGGTTCATTCTAGGTCAGAATTTTTGGGAAAAGTGAGAAAGCGCGTGATTGTGTTCTTTAATATACTTCTGCAAAATAGGGTTAAAATGCACAGTACAACCATTAAATACAACATTTGAATAGGAGTGCTTTATAATGGGCCAGTGTATCTTACTAGACAAAATTTTATTTGAAAATCCTAAAAACCAAAATATATAAACAATTTTTAGGGAGAAGTGAAGCCCCCAGAGGGCGAAGTCAGGGTCCCTAGGGCGACTATTTCGCCCACATCGCCCTCTAGAATGATCCCTGCATATGTTCACCATATTAAACGTAACCTTCAGCGAAGTAGGTTCACTCACACTTAGGTCATACTGTCTTTGAGAGATTTTGGCATCAATTAACTCCCTGACTGTCCGATTGGCGCAGTGGTTAGGGCACTCGCTTCTCACCACTGACCGTGAAGTATGAGAGGTGGTACGGTGGTCGCCAGATAGTACAGGTGGGTTTTATCCGGATACTCCTGTTTCCTCCCACACGGATGACCACATTTACGCTTTCATCTGCGCCAACGAGTGATTAATATAAGTTGATAAAGCTTGTTTCGCAATCGTTGTAAAATGTGTAATTACGAACGAGGCGTCTATCATATGTACCTTATATTCCTGGCCATAAGTCGAGGGGCAAATTATGTTTTTTTAAAAGCTGGATTTCAGCTGGATCCTTCCATAAGTCGAGGTTTATTTTTGGACTTTTCTCTCATTTTTGAATGAAATTTGGCTTAATTTGAGATATCTCGTTGACTTGATTCCATTACAAATCATAAAAAATGCATTGATGCACAACAATAATTTGTGAAGTTTGTGTATCAGCTTTTTCCATGGTTGATAATGTAAATAATTGTCTACGCTATTTGTATATTAACCCTTTCAACCCCACAGGCCTCTAAATAGGCTTATGAAAAGTGTAGATCCAGATGAGCCGGCTCGTGATGAGCCGTCTCATCAGGATCTGCACTTTTTTGCCAGTAATAATTATTACTATATTTAGATAAAATTACCCATTTTGATAAATGAACTGGTCCAATGGTAATTTTCTTATTAATTTATTGATCTGAAAATATCACGCACCAGTCCATGTCAGTTACTTGGGGTTGAATGGGTTAACTATCACGCACCAGTCCATGTCAGTTACTTGGGGTTGAATGGGTTAACTATCACGCACCAGTCCATGTCAGTTACTTGGGGTTGAATGGGTTAACTATCACGCACCAGTCCATGTCAGTTACTTGGGGTTGAATGGGTTAACTATCACGCACCAGTCCATGTCAGTTACTTGGGGTTGAATGGGTTAACTATCACGCACCAGTCCATGTCAGTTACTTGGGGTTGAATGGGTTAACTATCACGCACCAGTCCATGTCAGTTACTTGGGGTTGAATGGGTTAACTATCACGCACCAGTCCATGTCAGTTACTTGGGGTTGAATGGGTTAACTATCACGCACCAGTCCATGTCAGTTACTTGGGGTTGAATGGGTTAACTATCACGCACCAGTCCATGTCAGTTACTTGGGGTTGAATGGGTTAACTATCACGCACCAGTCCATGTCAGTTACTTGGGGTTGAATGGGTTAACTATCACGCACCAGTCCATGTCAGTTACTTGGGGTTGAATGGGTTAACTATCACGCACCAGTCCATGTCAGTTACTTGGGGTTGAATGGGTTAACTATCACGCACCAGTCCATGTCAGTTACTTGGGGTTGAATGGGTTAACTATCACGCACCAGTCCATGTCAGTTACTTGGGGTTGAATGGGTTAACTATCACGCACCAGTCCATGTCAGTTACTTGGGGTTGAATGGGTTAACTATCACGCACCAGTCCATGTCAGTTACTTGGGGTTGAATGGGTTAACTATCACGCACCAGTCCATGTCAGTTACTTGGGGTTGAATGGGTTAACTATCACGCACCAGTCCATGTCAGTTACTTGGGGTTGAATGGGTTAACTATCACGCACCAGTCCATGTCAGTTACTTGGGGTTGAATGGGTTAACTATCACGCACCAGTCCATGTCAGTTACTTGGGGTTGAATGGGTTAACTATCACGCACCAGTCCATGTCAGTTACTTGGGGTTGAATGGGTTAACTATCACGCACCAGTCCATGTCAGTTACTTGGGGTTGAATGGGTTAACTATCACGCACCAGTCCATGTCAGTTACTTGGGGTTGAATGGGTTAACTATCACGCACCAGTCCATGTCAGTTACTTGGGGTTGAATGGGTTAACTATCACGCACCAGTCCATGTCAGTTACTTGGGGTTGAATGGGTTAACTATCACGCACCAGTCCATGTCAGTTACTTGGGGTTGAATGGGTTAACTATCACGCACCAGTCCATGTCAGTTACTTGGGGTTGAATGGGTTAACTATCACGCACCAGTCCATGTCAGTTACTTGGGGTTGAATGGGTTAACTATCACGCACCAGTCCATGTCAGTTACTTGGGGTTGAATGGGTTAACTATCACGCACCAGTCCATGTCAGTTACTTGGGGTTGAATGGGTTAACTATCACGCACCAGTCCATGTCAGTTACTTGGGGTTGAATGGGTTAAAGCATATAAAACAAATAAAGTGCCGACAAATAAAACAAATATTCCAACTTTTGTTTTGGAAAATAATTTTTTTTTGCTTGTTTCTCAGACATAAGTCGACATATTATTTTCATCCATTTCTGGATAAGAAAAACTTTTAACGGTTGACTTATGGCTGGGAATATACGGTACTCGTGGTCAAGGGGTATTGTGAGGGGTATTGTGAGGGGTATTGTGAGACATGTTGGGGAGGGTAGAGGTGGGTTGTGATAGTTGTAGATAGTTGTAGATAGTTGTAGATAGTTGTAGATAGTTGTAGATAGTTGTAGATAGTTGTAGATTACTTAACGCGAATGTTGTGAATGTTATTGTTCATTTATTCGCAATATTTTTGATTATTTCTGATTGTTTTGTTTTGCAGTTGACAGATATACCATTATTGTCGTACGTATCAGCATCTACATTAGGGATGTTGCCAACAGCAGTTCTCAACAGTTACATGGGGACCACCCTACGCTCTATGAATGATATACTCACTGATGAAACAAACCAGGCTACAGGCTGGATAGTTCTAGTTGTTCAGGTTAGTTTATATCTCCTTCATTTGGCCTTCTGATTGGTTAGCCTATGTCTCTAGCCTTCTTATTGGTTAGCCTATGTCTCTAGCCTTCTGATTGGTTAGCCTATGCCTCTAGCCTTCTGATTGGTTAGCCTATGTCTCTAGCCTTCTGATTGGTTAGCCTATGTCTCTAGCCTTCTGATTGGTTAGCCTATGCCTCTAGCCTTCTTATTGGTTAGCCTATGTCTCTAGCCTTCTGATTGGTTAGCCTATGCCTCTAGCCTTCTTATTGGTTAGCCTATGTCTCTAGCCTTCTGATTGGTTACCCTATGTCTCAGGACTTTAGCCTTGTGATTGGTTAGCGTATGTCTCTAGCCTTCTGATTGGTTAGCCTATGTCTCAGGACTCTAGCCTTGTGATTGGTTGTCCTCAGTCTGTAGCTGTCTGATTGGTGTATCCTCAGTATCTACTAACCTTCTGATTGGTTTGCCTCAGTCCTCTAGTCTTCTGATTGGTTGTCCTCAGTCTGTAGCTGTCTGATTGGTGTATCCTCAGTCCTCTAGTCTTCTGATTGGTTTAGCCTCAGTCTGCTAGCCTTATGATTGTTTTATCCTCAATCCTCTAATGGTTGTCGATTGCGAGAACATAATATCGGAAGTACAGTCAAACCTGTCTTAAGCAGCCAGCCAAGGGAATCACAGACAATTGCTGCTTAGCACAGGTGGCTGCTTAATAGAGGTCAAATGTTAGCAAAACAGCATATTGTGATGCAGCTATAGCGTGTGTTTTGCGTTTATTTATCGTCGCTACCGGTTACCCATTCCAGAGTTTCCTCTGGTTCTTTTACGTGCACGGTGTACAGCACCGACATGAGACCTTGGTTTAGTCCCATCTGAAAGACTGTTAATTTTATTAGGGTCAGACAGGGGATCGAACCTGCCATCCCTGGATTATCAGTCCAATGTGTTACCACTGCACTACAGATCCGTCTGTGAACACAGCTATAAAGTTAATCATAGCTTATTTATAACTGCAGCAGAAAATTGGTGTTAATTATTGAAATGTTAAGAGTGGTTATCTGTTTGTGTTTTTGTGAACCTTGTGAGGTACTTATGTGTATTGTAATTGGTGCAAAATGACAGATAAATCATTTGGTAAATCCCCAGCAATTCCCAATTTGTGCAAAATATTCAATTGACCTAAAAACCTGTTTCTGTGTAACATCTAGGCGCATAGCTCCTATAAGGCACTGAAAGCTCGGACCTGCAGATTGCTGCATAAAATGAAAATGGAATGGATATTAGTATGTCTGTGTGGTATAGAATCTAGACCAGCGGTCACATATCTCATATAATAAAAGTAAAAGTGTTTATTATAGTGTCACCCCTATTGAAAGATCCAGTAATTTCTGACTTATGAGGCACCTCTACTGGACATCGGTACTTCCCGAATCCTATCCTTAAAGGCCATGCACCTGGCTGATAGGCAAATATAGCGTGACAGGTAGATGAATGTTTTAATGTATATGCACTTGATCTACCACGATTTACACCTGACTTACCCGGATAGATTGTTTATGTAAACTTGATACATGTAATGGTAAAGAACCCTAATTTCATCTATCAACAGTTTAAGGAATAGATGCTTTGTTGTCACAGTGTACACTATAGCTCCACAGTGTACACTATAACTCTGCAGTGTATACTATAGCTCCACAGTGTACACTATAGCTCTGCAGTGTACACTATAGCTCCACAGTGTACACTATAACTCCACAGTGTACACTATAGCTCCACAGTGTACACTATAGCTCCACAGTGTACACTATAACTCCACAGTGTACACTATAACTCCACAGTGTACACTATAGCTCCACAGTGTACACTATAGCTCCACAGTGTACACTATAGCTCCACAGTGTACACTATAGCTCATAGCTCCACAGTGTACACTATAGCTCCACAGTGTATATAGCTCCACAGTGTACACTATAGCTCTGCAGTGTACACTATAGCTCCACAGTGTACACTATAGCCCCACAGTGTACACTATAGCTCCACAGTGTACACTATAGCTCCACAGTGTACACTATAGCTCCACAGTGTACACTATAGCTCCACAGTGTACACTATAGCTCCACAGTGTATATAGCTCCACAGTGTACACTATAGCTCTGCAGTGTACACTATAGCTCCACAGTGTACACTATAACTCTGCAGTGTACACTATAGCTCTGCAGTGTACACTATAGCTCTGCAGTGTACACTATAGCTCAACAGTGTACACTATAGCTCCACAGTGTACACTATAGCTCCACAGTGTACACTATAACTCCACAGTGTACACTATAACTCCACAGTGTACACTATAGCTCCACAGTGTACACTATAACTCCACAGTGTACACTATTACACCACAGTCTACACTATACACTATAACTCCACAGTGTACACTATAGCTCCACAGTGTATATAGCTCCACAGTGTATATAGCTCCACAGTGTACACTATAGCTCCACAGTATACACTATAGCTCCACAGTGTATATAGCTCCACAGTGTACACTATAGCTCCACATTCTACACTATACACTATAACTCCACAGTGTACACTATAACTCCACAGTGTACACTATAACTCCACAGTGTACACTATAGCTCCACAGTGTACACTATAGCTCCACAGTGTACACTATAGCTCCACAGTGTACACTATAACTCCACAGTGTACACTATAGCTCCACAGTGTACACTATAGCTCCACAGTGTACACTATAACTCCACAGTGTACACTATAACTCCACAGTGTACACTATAGCTCCACAGTGTACACTATAGCTCCACAGTGTACACTATAGCTCCACAGTCTACACTATAACTCCACAGTGTACACTATAGCGCCACAGTGTACACTATAGCTCCACAGTCTACACTATACACTATAACTCCACAGTGTACACTATAACTCCACAGTGTACACTATAACTCCACAGTGTACACTATAACTCCACAGTGTACACTAGCTCCACAGTGTACACTATAGCTCCACAGTGTACACTATAGTTCCACAGTGTACACTATAACTCCACAGTGTACACTATAACTCCACAGTGTACACTATAGCTCCACAGTGTACACTATAACTCCACAGTGTACACTATAGCTCCACAGTGTACACTATAACTCCACAGTGTACACTATAACTCCACAGTGTACACTATAGCTCCACAGTGTACACTATAGCTCCACAGTGTACACTATAACTCCACAGTGTACACTATAGCTCCACAGTGAAACAGAGAAAGTACATTGTAGAAAACAGACTTCATGACCAAGTTTTAACCCCTGCTGTTGGGAAAGGATTGTTTAACAGATGGATGACATACCTTGTATCAGGACTTCCATTGGAGTTCTGCATGGCATACCTTGTATCAGGACTTCCACTGGAGTTCTGGATGGCATACCTTGTATCAGGACTTCCACTGGAGTTCTGGATGGCATACCTTGTATCAGGACTTCCACTGGAGTTCTGGATGGCATACCTTGTATCAGGACTTCCACTGGAGTTCTGGATGGCATACCTTGTATCAGGACTTCCACTGGAGTTCTGGATGACATACCTTGTATCAGGACCAGGACTTCCACTGGAGTTCTGCATGACATACCTTGTATCAGGACTTCCACTGGAGTTCTGGATGGCATACCTTGTATCAGGACTTCCACTGGAGTTCTGGATGGCATACCTTGTATCAGGACCAGGACTTCCACTGGAGTTCTGGATGACATACCTTGTATCAGGACTTCCACTGGAGTTCTGGATGACAAACCTTGTATCAGGACTTCCACTGGAGTTCTGGATGGCATACCTTGTATCCGGACTTCCACTGGAGTTCTGGATGGCATACCTTGTATCAGGACTTCCACTGGAGTTCTGGATGGCATACCTTGTATCAGGACTTCCACTGGAGTTCTGGATGACATACCTTGTATCAGGACTTCCACTGGAGTTCTGGATGACATACCTTGTATCAGGACTTCCACTGGAGTTCTGGATGGCATACCTTGTATCAGGACTTCCACTGGAGTTCTGGATGGCATACCTTGTATCAGGACTTCCACTGGAGTTCTGGATGGCATACCTTGTATCAGGACCAGGACTTCCACTGGAGTTCTGGATGACATACCTTGTATCAGGACTTCCACTGGAGTTCTGGATGACATACCTTGTATCAGGACTTCCACTGGAGTTCTGGATGACAAACCTTGTATCAGGACTTCCACTGGAGTTCTGGATGGCATACCTTGTATCAGGACTTCCACTGGAGTTCTGGATGACATACCTTGTATCAGGACCAGGACTTCCACTGGAGTTCTGGATGGCATACCTTGTATCAGGACTTCCACTGGAGTTCTGGATGGCATACCTTGTATCAGGACTTCCACTGGAGTTCTGGATGGCATACCTTGTATCAGGACTTCCACTGGAGTTCTGGATGGCATACCTTGTATCAGGACCAGGACTTCCACTGGAATTCTGGATGACATACCTTGTATCAGGACTTCCACTGGAGTTCTGGATGACATACCTTGTATCAGGACTTCCACTGGAGTTCTGGATGGCATACCTTGTATCAGGACTTCCACTGGAGTTCTGGATGGCATACCTTGTATCAGGACTTCCACTGGAGTTCTGCATGACATACCTTGTATCAGGACTTCCACTGGAGTTCTGGATGGCATACCTTGTATCAGGACTTCCACTGGAGTTCTGGATGGCATACCTTGTATCAGGACTTCCACTGGAGTTCTGGATGGCATACCTTGTATCAGGACTTCCACTGGAGTTCTGGATGGCATACCTTGTATCAGGACCAGGACTTCCACTGGAATTCTGGATGACATACCTTGTATCAGGACTTCCACTGGAGTTCTGGATGACATACCTTGTATCAGGACTTCCACTGGAGTTCTGGATGGCATACCTTGTATCAGGACTTCCACTGGAGTTCTGGATGACATACCTTGTATCAGGACCAGGACTTCCACTGGAGTTCTGGATGGCATACCTTGTATCAGGACTTCCACTGGAGTTCTGGATGGCATACCTTGTATCAGGACTTCCACTGGAGTTCTGGATGGCATACCTTGTATCAGGACTTCCACTGGAGTTCTGGATGGCATACCTTGTATCAGGACCAGGACTTCCACTGGAATTCTGGATGACATACCTTGTATCAGGACTTCCACTGGAGTTCTGGATGACATACCTTGTATCAGGACTTCCACTGGAGTTCTGGATGACATACCTTGTATCAGGACTTCCACTGGAGTTCTGGATGACATACCTTGTATCAGGACTTCCACTGGAGTTCTGGATGGCATACCTTGTATCAGGACTTCCACTGCAGTTCTGGATGGCATACCTTGTATCAGGACTTCCACTGGAGTTCTGCATGACATACCTTGTATCAGGACTTCCACTGGAGTTCTGGATGGCATACCTTGTATCAGGACTTCCACTGGAGTTCTGGATGGCATACCTTGTATCAGGACTTCCACTGGAGTTCTGGATGGCATACCTTGTATCAGGACTTCCACTGGAGTTCTGGATGGCATACCTTGTATCAGGACTTCCACTGGAGTTCTGGATGACATACCTTGTATCAGGACTTCCACTGGAGTTCTGGATGACATACCTTGTATCAGGACTTCCACTGGAGTTCTGCATGGCATACCTTGTATCAGGACTTCCACTGGAGTTCTAGATGACATACCTTGTATCAGGACTTCCACTGGAGTTCTGGATGACATATCTTGTATCAGGACTTCCACTGGAGTTCTGGATGACATACCTTGTATCAGGACTTCCACTGTAGTTCTGCATGACATACCTTGTATCAGGACTTCCACTGGAGTTCTGGATGACATACCTTGTATCAGTACTTCCACTGGAGTTCTGGATGGCATACCTTGTATCAGTACTTCCACTGGAGTTCTGGATGGCATACCTTGTATCAGGACTTCCACTGGAGTTCTGGATGTCATACCTTGTATCAGGACTTCCACTGGAGTTCTGGATGACATACCTTGTATCAGGACTTCCACTGCAGTTCTGGATGACATACCTTGTATCAGGACTTCCACTGCAGTTCTGGATGGCATACCTTGTATCAGGACTTCCACTGGAGTTCTGGATGACATACCTTGTATCAGGACTTCCACTGGAGTTCTGGATGACATACCTTGTATCAGGACTTCCACTGGAGTTCTGGATAACATACCTTGTATCAGGACCAGGACTTCCACTGCAGTTCTGGATGACATACCTTGTATCAGGACTTCCACTGGAGTTCTGGATAACATACCTTGTATCAGGACTTCCACAAGGCAAACTGTGCATTCTCATTGACTTTATAGCACTGTGTAATCTAGCAGTTAATTGATTGTTTGTCAAGTACCAGTCCAGATGTGGGTGGGGGCAAAGTACCAGTCCAGGTGGGGGCAAAGTACCAGTCCAGATGGGGGTAGGGCAAAGTACCAGTCCAGATGGGGGTGGGAGCAAAGTACCAGTCCAGATGGGGGTGGGGCAAAGTACCAGTCCAGATGGGGGTGGGGCAAAGTACCAGTCCAGATGGGGGTGGGGGCAAAGTACCAGTCCAGATGGGGGTGGGGCAAAGTACCAGTCCAGGTGGGGGCAAAGTACCAGTCCAGATGGGGGTAGGGCAAAGTACCAGTCCAGATGGGGTGGGAGCAAAGTACCAGTCCAGATGGGGGTGGGGCAAAGTACCAGTCCAGATGGGGGTGGGGCAAAGTACCAGTCCAGATGGGGGTGGGAGCAAAGTACCAGTCCAGATGGGGGTGGGAGCAAAGTACCAGTCCAGATGGGGGTGGGAGCAAAGTACCAGTCCAGATGGGGGTGGGGCAAAGTACCAGTCCAGATGGGGGTGAGGCAAAGTACCAGTCCAGATGTGGGTGGGGGCAAAGTACCAGTCCAGATGGGGGTGGGGGCATGTGCATCTCTCCTCCCAGTGCTAGTCTCTAGTTTGTAATTCGAAGTTCTGCACGTTACGCAATATAGTGTAGAACGTATGTCTTAACGTTGCCTTTAGCACAATATTGATCGCGGGGCAATACATAGGCGTGCCATTCAGGCGTGAAGGCACGAGATTTTCTTAGCGGGGTAAGTATAGCGTGATCACTTCTAGGCGAAACATTGTAAGGTGGAGATCGACAGATAAATTACAGCTATTCGGATTCGCATAGATGTGTATGTTCAATGTGTTTTTCGGCTAGTTGCGGGTGATTGCTTGTAGAAGAAAAGGGATTAATCAACATGTTTGTTATCTTGCAGTGTATGGTAGGATGGAGTTTTACAGTTAGTATATATGTGGAGGGGAAGACGTGTAAAAAGCGATATGCATTACATAAGATAGCGTGTTTTTGGTTCCGGGGTACAGTTTTCCAGAGTTTTTTTACATACACAACAAACTATGAATTGTTACCTCTGGTTTTTACACTGGCCCAGTCCGAACTTATTTGGCAATATGGAATTCAAAAAGGGGAGAGGATTAGATATGTATACAACATTGTCAAAAATTGTGTTTATATTAAACATGCCTGTAAATAAATAAATAAATGCCAGACCGCAAGTCGATATCACTGCAAACGTGTTTTGGTATTTTTTGTGTGGAGGTACGTTAAGACATGGTGATATTTATATACATGTACACATCAAATGTTATTTGATCAAGTAAATGACACTTTATCATAGTTAAAGTAGGGTTCGTACATACATGTATATATATACCGGTATATGCATATGCATGAATAGATTACAGCTATGTATATGTTACAAATAGTTAATGAGTCCGCCTCCGTGGTCGAGTGGTTAAGGTCGCTGACTTGTATACCACTGTAACCTATCATCACTGATGGTCACGGGTTCGAGCCCCGCTCAGGCCGTGTCTCATTTATATGAAAAAGTTGGCAGTTTCTTACGGAGGTTGGTGCACCCAAGTACTGGTTAACCGCTGGAGCCTGCCCAGGAAAGGTGTTGTTAAGTAAACTGCCCGCCGGCGATATAGCCCAAAATGGTGCTGATGCAGGCGTAAAACCCGAAATATAACATAACATAAAATAACAAATAGTTAATGGTAATGTTTGTGTTACGATATTATTGTGATTGTTGTCAAATGGGTCAACGATAAATTGTCTAACCTTTGATTCTAACGGCTTCAGTTAAGGCAGTTAAATACAAGTGGTGTCAGGTATGTCACATATATATAATTATATGCTGTAGGTTTTTTTAAATAAAAATATGTACATGTACTTACATTTTTACCTTGATCGACATAATTGGTTAATTGATAAATTAGAATTTTGTAATCAATCAGAAACTCGTACAAAATTGAATTTTATGCAATTCTGATATTCCTAGATTCAGGCCTTGTAAACCTAGATTCAGGCTCAGGTCTTGTAAACCTAGATTCAGGCTCAGGTCTTGTAAACCTAGATTCAGGCTCAGGTCTTGTAAACCTAGATTCAGGCTCAGGTCTTGCAAACCTATATTCAGGCTCAGGTCTTGCAAGCCTATATTCAGGTCATGCAAACCTATACTATATTCAGGTCATGCAAACCTAGATTCAGGCCTTGCAAACCTATATTCAGGCTCAGGTCTTGTAAACCTAGATTCAGGCCTTGCAAGCCTATATTCAGGCTCAGGTCATGCAAACCTATATTCAGGTCATGCAAACCTAGATTCAGGCCTTGCAAACCTAGATTCAGGCCTTGCAAACCTATATTCAGGCTCAGGTCTTGCAAGCCTATATTCAGGTCATGCAAACCTATATTCAGGTCATGCAAACCTAGATTCAGGCCTTGCAAACCTAGATTCAGGTCATGCAAACCTATATTCAGGCTCAGGTCTTGCAAACCTATATTCAGGCTCAGGTCATGCAAACCTATATTCAGGTCATGCAAACCTAGATTCAGGCCTTGCAAACATAGATTCAGGCCTTGCAAACCTAGATTCAGGCTCAGGTCTTGCAAGCCTATATTCAGGTCATGCAAACCTATATTCAGGTCATGCAAATCTAGATAGCCTTGCAAACCTAGATTCAGGTCTTGCAAACCTAGATTCAGGTCATGCAAACCTATATGCAGGCCTTGCAAACCTATATTCAGGCCTTGCAAGCCTAGATTCAGGCCATGCAAACCTATATTCAGGCCTTGCAAACCTATATTCAGGTCATGCAAACCTAGATTCAGGCCTTGCAAACCTAGATTCAGGTCATGCAAACCTATATTCAGGCCTTGCAAACCTAGATTCAGGCCTTGCAAACCTATATTCTTTGAACGTAGCTCTCGCTATAGTATTAACAAACCACACATAACTCTTACAATAATATTAACTCAATACAAACGTGGAAGTCGTGATAGCGCAGTGGATGTGCTTTCGCTTCAGATGCGAAAGGTCTGGAGTTTAAGCCCCGCTGGAGCCTTACGATTGTGCCCTTAGACAAGGCATTTAATTTCCACGTTGCCTCTTCTCTTTCCCTCGTGGCGATGGATTCCATCAGGAATGAGGTCTCGAGGGTGATTAATACAAGTTGTAAGAACTTGTTTCGCAATCGATCTAAAATAAATTTGTATAAACTAATCTAACTCAATGCAAAATGTAGGCACTACCACCTATCAACGGGGAAAGCCAATGCCAATTACTGAACTAGACATTATAGGAGGATTATGACTACCACCCTGCGAGGGGATTAATTAACATAATGAAGACATTTTATTTAAATTTCATGGATCAAAATGCAATCTTATCATTCACAAGGAATTGTCTGCTTGTGGGGGATTTTGCAACCATGTTTGTTTGTATTTGGGGTTTAATGCCGCACTAACAGCGTAGGTCATATGGTGACTCTCTCACTGTTACTTGTGGAGGTAGACCCCAGGTGCCCCTCCGAGCAGTATTTAATGCACGTGCAGGCACCTGTGTAGCACCACCGACCTTCCGCAAGCCAGCTGGATAGCTTCCTCTTATTTGACATCCCCAGTGGTGACGGGCAAGTGATTTGAAGCCAACGACCACGTTCAACAAATATGTTCCGGACTTGCAAATGTATTGATACTGGGGTACACAAAATGCTTCTCAAATGTCATTTGGTTTCACCGGTTGTCCCCGATTTTGCAGCGCCATTGGGTCTATCACGTCCAGCATTTGGTCTACCATTTCTGCGGTGAACAGACGGGCGACCACCAGGTCTGCCATTTCTGCGGTGAACAGACGGGCGACCACCAGGTCTGCCATTTCTGCGGTGAACAGACAGACGACCACCAGGTCTACCGTTTCTGCGGTGAACAGACGGGTGACCACCAGGTCTACCATTTCTGCGGTGAACAGACGGGCGACCACCAGGTCTACCATTTCTGCGGTGAACAGACGGGCGACCACCAGGTCTACCATTTCTGCGGTGAACAGACAGGCGACCACCAGGTCTACCATTTCTGCGGTGAACAGACGGGCGACCACCAGGTCTACCGTTTCTGCGGTGAACAGACGGGTGACCACCAGGTCTACCATTTCTGCGGTGAACAGACGGACGACCACCAGGTCTACCGTTTCTGCGGTGAACAGACGGGTGACCACCAGGTCTACCATTTCTGCGGTGAACAGACGGTCGACCACCAGGTCTACCATTTCTGCGGTGAACAGACGGGCGACCATTAGGTCTACCGTTTCTGCGGTGAACAGACGGGCGACCACCAGGTCTACCATTTCTGCGGTGAACAGGCGGGCGACCACCAGGTCTGCCATTTACAAAGACATGTTGTTCAATGTTTATGTCGGTCAAAAGCTATACATAGCTTGTGTTGTTTGTATGTACCATGCCGACTTGATTGTCTGATGATTCTGAAATTATACAAAAACAAAACACCATAAGCATAGACAAATAAACTATGCATGTTTAAAGTGTATTAAGTGTCATATAAGCCCCCTTGAATTACATAGGATATAAACCGTACTGTAACATCAGCAAGCTATGCATAAAACATTGCCAGACAAATAGCAAAATTAGGTCTACCAAAATATGTGATTGATGAAAGGATATACCTATATAGTATATTACCTGATTGATGAAAGGATATACCTATATAGTATATTACCTGGTGATTGATGAAAGGATATACCTATATAGTATATTACCTGGTATCACACAAACAAATGATCAACATGACAAACATGAAAGTTCAAGAGAAACATTGACACAATCTCATTATACCAACCCGAACTTGACCTGTCAATCATATAATGGAGTAGGGAGATATGTACATAAACAACATTATCAGCATTTTCTTCTTCAATATCTTCAAAGAATTCATGTTTATATATTTCAGATACATTATCAGCATTTTATTCTTCAACATCTTCAAAGAATTCATGTTTATATATTTCAGATTTTCTTCACTATAGCCCTGATGTGTTTTGTGGTACGCAAGGCTCGTGTGGAGCTTAAGAAAACTGTAGATGATACTGATGACCCCTCAAAAACTAATCTCCTACCAGAGTTCGTCGTCCATGAGGATGCTCACAAGTATGAAACCACTGTTACCAAAACCAATGGATATGTTAACAATATTGACACAAGCAGAAGAAAGAATGATAGTTAGTGTTAACCCATTCAACACTAAGTAACTCACATCGACTGGTCCATTCAACACTAAGTAACTCACATCGACTGGTCCATGATAACTTTAGACCAATAAATTAATCAGAAAAATACAAAATGTGTAATTTGGTTTTAAAAATAGGAAAATTACTGTCAAAAAGTGCAGATGCTGATCGAGACGGCTTATGACGAGCTGGCTGATCTGAATCTACACTTTTTGTAAGCCTATATAGAGGTATGTAGCATTGAAAGTGTTAAATTAACTAAAGATTCTTAATATGTGGATACATGTATTAAATAACGAGGGAATTGTAAATATAAGAATTTTCAGGGATGATAAAATTAATGTTCACCTGTCCGATAGTATTTTTCTTTGCTAACCATTATATTGGAAATGGTTAATTTATGCGAGTAATTTGATCTGGGATTTGCTTTCATTGATTATGATATAATTACAGAGAAATTTGTACCTACGAGATGTGCAAGGTTTTGGTTTAAACAGTGTTTATTGCAAAACCTGAATCACATATAGCATACACCGACATACATAATACATAATGGGATGAAATAGGAAGTTAAAAGTAGCTTTTATAAAAACATTTACCGTATGTGCAAGGTTGAATGTGGTCTCTTAACCAGTTACCCGTTACACGCATGGACTTACTGTCATCGCTAGGTGGGAACAGCTTGAGTACAATTGATCAGTTTAAGCTCCTCAAACTTCACCAACGTGGAACTAAGATATAGTCTGTTAATATAAATGGTCTATTTCAAAGAGAATCTAAAGTATTGTCAGATGCTAAAATGATCGAACATTAAATATGTTTTTCTAAGATGATCTAAGTTGAAAATAGAAGTTATAAGAAACCAAAACAACATTGTCAGGGGTGTAGCTAGCCTTTTTGAATTTGTAGGCCCGACTAATAAATTGAGCACTGAAGGTACTGTGGTGAACGAGGGCCTGGGGACATGCTCCCCCCATGAAAACTTTGCATCATAGAGTGTTGGACGGTCGACGCATTTTAATGTATGTTTTAGGCATTCAAATTTAGATATATTTTTCAAAATGATACCAAAAATTGCTACACACAGAGACGAAATATTACAATGAATACAAAAACTATATGATCGTGGTGAGGTGCGTAGATTCCATACCGTACTGATATGCCAATACCTTCTATTGCATTTGGCCTATTTGAATTTTCATTTTCTGTGACAATCTGCAGGCCTGTGCCACATATACATGACACCATGTCAAGACCCCCAGACCCCTTATATACTAATAATTATTAGTATATGGGGCGTCTGGGGTTTAGTTCAATCATATTTTATTGCTTGATTCGCTTTACATATACATGTGAATACAAAACACATGGTATGGGGTCTTTGCATTGTACCATGTACCTGTGGTGTGTGCCTTATAGGAGCTACACCCCTGAATGTTGGGTTGCCATATGATTTAAAGATGTTGAAAAGTACCAGAAATCTAGACAATCGATAAGGGTTACTAAGCTTTTGTTCTAATTGCATAGCGGGATATTTGTAAATATGGAATCAAGTTATTAATGTTAATTTATTATTCTGTGACCCGAAATAGATTCGATGATTGGTGCAAATTTGATGCGATATTTCCAGCAAATTTGATGCGATATTTCCAGCAAATTTGATGCGATATTTCCAGCAAATTTGATGCGATATTTCCAGCAAATTTGACGCGATATTTCCAGCAAATTTGACGCGATATTTCCAGCAAATTTGACGCGATATTTCCGGCAAATTTGACGCGATATTTCCGGCAAATTTGACGCGATATTTCCAGCAAATTTGACGCGATATTTCCAGCAAATTTGACGCGATATTTCCAGCAAATTTGACGCGATATTTCCAGCAAATTTGACGCGATATTTCCAGCAAATTTGACGCGATATTTCCAGCAAATTTGACGCGATTTCTGGAGCAAATTTTACTGCATCTCAATTAAGCAAAACGTGAAGATTTGAAGCAAAACAAAACAAGTGTTGATATGATTATCCGCGTAAATTAATAAGTCACTGGACGCATGATTTTACAGTATGATTTATATCTGTGAGATTTCAGTGGGGGGCCGCTCATGTCAAAATATGCATATTCTGTTTGATGTTGTGAGATTTGAGATTAGAGATGGTGCAATTTGTCTTCCGATTGTATACTGTAATTGTATATCACTTAATCGGACCAATCAGAAGCGATGGTTAGTTTTCAAGCATTTGTTCTGTTCCCAGGGTGCTATTTTATCTATCAAACTTGGCTTGTCTGCCATTGAAATTCAAGGGAATTATGGAATAAATGTTGAAATTTTGCAACAAATCGGATAATAGTTATAATAAAAACAGAAAATACAATTACACAAATTGTAAATACATTTACTAAATTAATGATTATAGTCAACCTGATGTCACTCAATATGGTACCACCGTCTCCGTGGCCGAATGGTTATGGCAGCCGTCTATGGAGCGGGATGTCGACGGTTCGAACCTCGTCAGGGGTTCGTTCTGAAATGGTCGGTTAGTGAGCCGACAACTAGTTAAATAATGGTTACCAATTGTCTACCAGCCTGGCGCCTGGCCTACAAGGATAGGATTCTGGAAGTACTGATGTTCTAAAAAAAGTTGTCTTATAAGTCAGTAACGGCTGGCCCTTTAACCCTTTCAACACCACAGACCTCTAAATTGGCTTACAAAAAAGTGTAGATCCAGATGAGCCGGCTCGTGACGAGCCGTCTCATCAGGATCTGCACTTTTTTCAAGTAATATAACTATTTTTAGAAAAAAATTACCCATTTTGATAAATGAACTGATCCAAATGTAATTTTGTTATTAATTTATTGGTCTAAAAATATCATGGACCAGTCCATGTCAGTTACTTGGTGTTGAATGGGTTAAATAGGGGTGACACTTTTTTTACTTTTACAAATATATGATCATGTTATAATGGCTGCAATTCTGTTTCAGGAATGGCTTTGTACGTATGTATGCATAGCATAGCGCATAGATGAGAATAGAAGCATATTTTATCATTAAATTTAACCCTTCACTCCACAACAGAAGAGGCAAATTACTGATCAAGCAATAGGCACTCTGTACTCCGTACTCAATTACTGAGATGATCAAGAAATAGGCACTCTGTACTCCGTACTCAATTACTGAGATGATCAAGCAATAGGCACACTGTACTACATACTCAATTACTGAGATGATCAAGCAATAGGCACACTGTACTCCGTACTCAATTACTGAGATGATCAAGCAATAGACACATTGTACTCCATACTCAATTACTGAGATGATCAAGCAATAGGCACACTGTACTCCGTACTCAATTACTGAGATGATCAAGCAATAGGCACGCTGTACTACATACTCAATTACTGAGATGATCAAACAATATGCACACTGTAATCTGTACTCAATTACTGAGATGATCAAGCAATAGGCACACTGTACTCCGTACTCAATTACTGAGATGATCAAGCAATAGGCACACTATACTCCATACTCAATTATTGAGATGATCAAGCAATAGGCACACTGTACTACATACTCAATTACTGAGATGATCAAGCAATAGGCACATTGTACTCCATACTCAATTACTGAGATGATCAAGCAATATACACACTGTAATCTGTACTCAATTACTGAGATGATCAAGCAATAGGCACACTGTACTCCGTACTCAATTACTGAGATGATCAAGCAATAGGCACACTGTACTACATACTCAATTACTGATATGATCAAGCAATATGCACACTGTACTACATACTCAATTACTGAGATGATCAAGCAATAAGCACATTGTACTCCATACTCAATTACTGAGATGATCAAGCAATAGGCACACTGTACTCCGTACTCAATTACTGAGATGATCAAGCAATAGGCACATTGTACTCCATACTCAATTACTGGGATGATCAAGCAACAGGCACACTGTACTACATACTCAATTACTGAGATGATCAAGCAATATACACACTGTACTACATACTCAATTACTGAGATGATCAAGCAATAGGCACACTGTACTACATACTCAATTACTGAGATGATCAAGCAATAGGCACACTGTACTACATACTCAATTACTGAGATGATCAAGCAATAGGCACATTGTACTCCATACTCAATTACTGATATGATCAAGCAATATGCACACTGTTCTACATACTCAATTACTGAGATGATCAAGCAATAAGCACATTGTACTCCATACTCAATTACTGAGATGATCAAGCAATAGGCACACTGTACTCCGTACTCAATTACTGAGATGATCAAGCAATAGGCACACTGTACTACATACTCAATTACTGAGATGATCAAGCAATATGCACATTGTACTACATACTCAATTACTGAGATGATCAAGCAATAGGCACACTGTACTCCATACTCAATTACTGAGATGATCAAGCAATAGGCACACTGTACTACATACTCAATTACTGAGATGATCAAGCAATAGGCACACTGTACTCCATACTCAATTACTGAGATGATCAAGCAATAGGCACACTGTACTACATACTCAATTACTGAGATGATCAAGCAATTGGCACACTGTACTACATACTCAATTACTGAGATGATCAAGCAATAGGCACACTGTACTACATACTCAATTACTGAGATGATCAAGCAATATGCACACTGTACTACATACTCAATTACTGAGATGATCAAGCAATAGGCACATTGTACTCCATACTCAATTACTGAGATGATCAAGCAATAAGCACATTGTACTCCATACTCAATTACTGAGATGATCAAGCAATAGGCACACTGTACTACATACTCAATTACTGAGATGATCAAGCAATAGGCACACTGTACTACATACTCAATAATCAATATCTATGGAAATTTTCCTTTTTCACCGATGTAGTGTCACTTTAAAGAATTAACAAAATGTTCATTACGATTGGAATAATTTGACATTGATGAGTAGAAGAGCGTAGTCGCACATTTATAAACATATATTGAAATAGAATTAATTTAGGGTGGATTCCTTCGCGAAACATGTTTATATGCACATACAATATCTTTAGCCTGATTGACAATACAAATATAATGAAAAAACTATTTATTTGATTTTTAATATTTTGAAATATTTTTATTGTTAATAAGTATATTTATTAATGTAAGCTGAGAATATACCGGTAGTCTTAATTAATGAGAGACATCGCTGGATTTTCATTTACCTCCCTTGACAGAAAGTCTGATTTATCCCAAAATGTATATTGGTCCATTTAGTTGGAATCCTTTGTTTTTACTGTTGTTCCATAGCCAAATGTTGAAGTGTGATAACATTTTAATGTGACTTTATTAAAATCATGTTAAATAATTAATTGGTAACAGATAGTAAACTATCACTAATTATAAGAAATAAAGAAGTTATGATAGTACAGGGTTATGTATATATAATGTAGAACATACGACGTAGAACGTATTGCCCGATGTCAGCTGATGTTCGGGAAGCGTAACTAGTTAACCCTTTCAACACCACAGACCTCTATTTATAGGCTTACAAAAAGTGTAGATCCAGATGAGCCGGCTCGTGACGAGCCGTCTCATCAGGATCTGCACTTTTTGCAAGTAGTATTACTAATTTTAGACAAAATTACCCATCTTGATAAATGAACTGGTCCGAATGTAATTTTCTTATTCATTTATTGGTCTAAGAATATCATGGACCAGTCCATGTCAGTTACTTGGTGTTGAAAGAGTTAATAGGGGCGATGCCTCTAGAAATGTATTAGTCAATTAAATTTTTGGAGGTTAGTGCAAGATACAGAATAAGCTCCCAACTATTTGTAAACACAGGAGCAACTCTATTTTTGTCCAAATGTGGTCACAGGTTACATATTGATGAACCTTTGGTTAGTTTCGATAATCGTTGATTCGTTTTAATATCTACATCAATTTAGAATATATTACGACAATATAGTAAAACAGTATGGCAACTCTATTTTGAACTCAATTTTATTGGCAACAAGCATCTTTTAATGAATGCTCGATTCCTTTCGATAATCAGTTATTTTTCATAAATTAAACTAGGTTACTACATCAAATTAAAGGGAATCATTGTAAATTCTATATCGAGTCTATTTTAACCCGATATTTTCAAACTTGGCCAGAATTTGCACATTTATAATAACTTTGCTTCTTTCAAATACTATGTCTTTACTAGATTTTGTGCACCAAAGTACTTACAGTTTTATGTTTTGTGCAGGGTCAACAAACATCTATCTTAATAGATGTTTGTTTGTTATATAATCATGCAGTGTATTTATAAACTATATGCATGCATGTATTGTACAATGTCGTAATGTGTAAAAATGCATACCTGAGTCTACATTCTGTGATACTCTCTTGAAATCCTTATCCTGTTATATGTTTGTACATTAAATCTAAATGAGGAAATATTTTACTTGCTGTTGTTTATCGGAGAATAAACCGCTGTTTGTCATAGTTGTTTATTCGCCGATAAACGACGACAATACAGATATTATTTGCATTCTAACATGACCCAATATAATGCTCTCTTGAATAAATATGTGTTATTTTGTCTCCTTGTCTGTTATTTTGGCTGATGGCTTTACAAAATACCTCCCTGTAAAATCATCCACCAGCTATTAACACTTATTTCCTATTTAGAACAAATCCTGCCCAATCGCTGTATTCAATTCCAATGTAAGATCGTTGAAAGTTGTGCATATTTACTTCCATAAATAAATTAGCAATATTCAACAGCCGTAGCCGTGGTTTATTGCAGATTTAGCAACGGTAGATTTGTTCGTTGTTTATAGGAACAACATATCAAGTCATGTTAGAATTAACTTTATATTGTTGCAGTGTTGGTTTAAATGTAGTTCACAGGTGTGTGTTGGGGGTCAAGTCTGTGAACACATTGTACATTATCTCCCGCCGCTTAGTAGTTGGGGGAGGTATAGGAATGGTCTAGGTCCGTCATTCCATACAAAACCAATTTGTGTGCAATTTTAAAATGACTTGGCAAACATGTTAATTAACCAAATCAATAGTGTGTGCAGAAAACGGCTTTCATCCATGCCGACGCACAGGAGAGTTCAAATGGCTATTTTCGTTTCTGCTCCATATCTCAGCAGCAAAGAAGACAGAATATACAAATAGATTGAACTACAGAGAAGCTACGGGCTTTCCACTGGCCTTCATATATTAATTTTGCTATTTCTTTGGAAGTAAGTTTATGGATTTGTGGATGTGTAAACACTATTATAATGATTCTGTCACAGCTGTATTAATGTATGCAGTGATGTATTCCCCGACAGTGACAATCCAATGTGCCCATCTGTGATGTATTCTCGCACAGTGACCATCTGTTGGATAGTTTCCAGTGACAAATGAATAGCCTAGGTATCATGCTGTTTGCATTCAGATATGCTGGATCGATAACTCCTGCTGTGTATACAGTCAAACGTGTGTTAGGCAGCCAATCGAGGGAACTCACTATTTTTGTTACTTAGCCCTTACCTTCATAGAGATTTAGGTTAATATACTATTATATCTCCATACAAATGACAGCCATTTAGCTATCATGCAGTGGATAAGTAGTCGCCATAACCTATCCCACCTCCATAGATATTACTGGGACTACATGAGATTCTGGCTTTTATTATGAACATTGGTTTGGCTACTACGTTGTCAATGTATGTCATATTGGTAATGGCATCAAGAGGTGCTTCTATGAGGGAAAGGGTTAAGACAGATGACCACATAATGCATTATTTTTACGCTTCAACAGTCTCCTGTGAGCATGTTTCATCGGCTCTACACGCAGATAAGTCCTCATATAACCCAAGCTGTGTGTGCAACTTTAACCCCGTTCCCAGTGTTTGTATTCAGTTGATGCTGTTACGATTGTGCCCTTAGGCAAGGCATTTAAATTCCACATTGCCTCTTCTCTCTCCTTCATGGCGATGGATTCCATCAAGAATGAGGTCTCGAGAGTGATTAATATAAGTTGTAGGAACTTGTTTCGCAATCGAGCTAAAATAAATTTGTATAGACTAACCCCTTTCCCACCTAAAATCAACAATAAGTGTAATCTTGCATGTGGTAAAGAGTTAGACTCTATAAATAAAATAAGTACCATCCATACTCGCCTATAAGACGCATGTTTTACCACCAGAATATGACCTCAAAGTAGCCTCCCATCTTATAAGTGAGTGCTAAAAAAATATTAACAAACATATTTTTTAAAAAATGTAATAACATTTATGGTATCCATAATTATGTTTTTAGAAACGAAAGCACTCTAACACTGAACATGTCTTCAACTTGCAGTCTTGCACTGGCCAAGCATGCAATTTATACATGGTCAGGTGTCCATTTTAGCAACCCGCCTTATATGCGAGTGCATGCCAAAACACACATATTTCATGACCAAAGTGGGGGGGGGTCGTCTTATAAGCGAGATCGTCTTATAGGCAAATATAGATGGTAAGCCATTAACTCCTGCTTTCTCATCTGTGTTAGAAAAATCAACGTGTTATAAGTGGGTATACATGGTAATTCATGTTAAACATTCCAACAATATTGCATTAGTTGTTTCACCATATATTTATTTTAGTTCTCATTTGAATATGACCTTGCGTATGATATAATTAACCTATGGACGCGAATGAGTAGTGGTCTATATGTGTCCTGTATTGCATGTAGTTATACCGGATGCATATTAACCCATTCAACACCAAGTAACTGACATGGACTGGTCCATGATATTTTTAGACCAATAAATTAATAAGAAAATTACATTTGGATTAGTTCATTTATCAAAATGGGTAATTTTTTCCCTAAAAATAGTTATATTACTTGAAAAAAGTGCAGATCCTGATGAGACGGCTCGTCACGAGCCGGCTCATCTGGATCTACACTTTTTGTAAGCCTATTTAGAGGTCTGTGGTGTTGAAAGGGTTAATGTTATATTTTTATTGTTTCACAATCGGAAAGACCAAATAATAATTAGCCGATTAGCGCAGTGGTTAGCGCACTCGCTTCTCACCAATGCAACCCGGGTTTGATCCTCGGATTGGGAAGTATGTGAGATGGTACGGTGGTCGCCAGATTGGACAGGTGGGTTTTTCTCCGGGTACTCCGGTTTCCTCCCACACGAATGACCACCTATACGCTTCCATCCGCGCCAACGAGAGTGATTAATATAAGTTGTTAGAACTTGCTTCGCAATCGTTGTAAAATAAATAAATGAGATAATTTTAGATTAGTGTACTTATAGTCATACGATGGTTTAATGCTCACAAAAATGTCCTGTGCCATATTCTTAATTTATCTAATTGTTTCTTTTAATATTTTATGCATTTTTACTTAATCTACAAATTCTTCCAAATAAATTCAAACAATCAATAAACACTAAACAGTGTTTTTGCGGTCTACAAACAAACAGTGTTTTTGCGGTCTACAAACAAACAGTGTTTTTGCGGTCTACAAACAAACAGTGTTTTTGCGGTCTACAAACTCTCAAAAGTGAAAGGAGGCTTGTATTACATGGTCAGCCATGCTCATGAATTGATGTTTGTTTATATTTGTGTTCTAAACCTAAATATGGACAGGCACAAATGTGAGATATAATGGTAAATCTGTATTGTTTGGCAATATTAAACTGAGACATTTGCATATTCCGTGAACTTACTTCGTTAATAATCGGATTTCCGAAGTAAAATATGAGCTTTAGATTATGGTACACTTACTGACTTGATTCAAATATTAACGGTAAAAACCTAACGTATGTCCTGGTCGTAGTTCACGGAAACTTACGAAGGCTTTGGCGGAGATTAATGAGTCTCAGTTTAATGTTGCCAAGTAATACCACAACTCTTGTTATTCATGACCCTGTTTACATTATTTTGTTATGTCAACAAACGTCATATACAATGCTTGTTTATTAGTTGAAATACTCAGATTCTGTGAGAAACATTTGAAAAACAATTATACCATATAATAGGAAAGTACATTTTGTAGATACTTGCTTTTTTCACCAAGTATGTAACATGCAGAATACAGTAATTAGTAAATCATTGAAATTACCTTATACCTGTACGACACATTGAAATTACCTTATACCTGTACGACACATTGAAATTACCTTATACCTGTACGACACATTGAAATTACCTTATACCTGTACGACACATTGAAATTACCTTATACCTGTACGACACATTGAAATTACCGTATACCTGTACGACACATTGAAATTACCTTATACCTGTACGACACATTGAAATTACCTTATACCTGTACGACACATTGAAATTACCTTATTCCTGTACGACACATTGAAATTACCTTATACCTGTACGACACATTGAAATTACCTTATACCCGTACGACACATTGAAATTACCTTATACCCGTACGACACATTGAAATTACCTTATACCCGTACGACACATTGAAATTACCTTATACCCGTACGACACATTGAAATTACCTTATACCCCTACGACACATTGAAATTACCTTATACCCGTACGACACATTGAAATTACCTTATACCTGTACGACACATTGAAATTACCGTATACCTGTACGACACATTGAAATTACCTTATACCCGTACGACACATTGAAATTACCTTATACCCCTACGACACATTGAAATTACCTTATACCCCTACGACACATTGAAATTACCTTATACCCGTACGACACATTGAAATTACCTTATACCCGTACGACACATTGAAATTACCTTATACCCGTACGACACATATTTTTCCAGAATAGAATCCGGTATGGGGCATTATAATATACAAGGGTTGATAGAGCTTCCCCCATTGTATGTTTACTGTTTTCATATAAAATCACTTTTGCAAACAGCATAGAGCCAGATCAGACGGGACAGAAGGTGTCGTCTGATCAGGCTCTATGCTGTTCGGATAGTGGAGCTTCAAACACTTGGCTGAAAAGCAAACAACATAGATCCTGATCAGACGCAGCATTATGCTGTGGCTGATCTGGATCTATGTTGTTTGCTAGTGTGATTTTATTTACTCAGCAGGTAAAGGGCTAATTTCAATGATTGTTATTATTATTGATTTCTCCTTACCGGTATGTATATCCGGACAATATTTATGTTATTGTAAATTTTAAGAATTTATTTTATTTCAATATTTTGCATCATGGAGGATTTATTATAGTATGGAAGTTGATTTGTTCGTTTGTTCACTACAAATGTTTTCAACATTCACGTTCACAGAATATTCATGGAAGTCGTGATATCTCAGTGGTAGTAGGTTCTCTTCAGTTCAGGTCTGGAGTTCACGTCCAGCTGTAGCCGTTACGATTGTGCCCTTAGGCAAGGCATTTAAAATCCACATTGCCTCTTCTCTCTCCCTTGTGCCGACGGATACCATCAGGAATGAGGTCTTGAGAGTGATTAATTCAAGTTGTAGGAACTTGTTTCACAATCGAGCTAAAAATAAATTTGTATAAACTAGATACAGAATTTAGTGTTGTTCACAAATATTCACCTTTGTGTACTGATTGGTCATATTGTAAAAGACAGACTGATGGATGGATGGATGGAAAGACGGACTGATGGATGGATGGATGGAAAGACGGACTGATGGATGGATGGATGGAAAGACGGACTGATGGATGGATGGATGGAAAGACGGACTGATGGATGGATGGATGGAAAGACGGACTGATGGATGGATGGATGGAAAGACGGACTGATGGATGGATGGATGGATGGAAAGACGGACTGATGGATGGATGGATGGATGGAAAGACTGACTGATGGATGGATGGATGGAAAGACTGACTGATGGATGGATGGATGGAAAGACGGACTGATGGATGGATGGATGGAAAGACGGACTGATGGATGGATGGATGGAAAGACGGACTGATGGATGGATGGATGGAAAGACGGACTGATGGATGGATGGATGGAAAGACAGACTGATGAATGGATGGATGGAAAGACGAACTGATGGATGGATGGATGGAAAGACGGACTGATGGATGGATGGATGGAAAGACAGACTGATGGATGGATGGATGGAAAGACGGACTGATGGACACAAGTTTTTCTCACATACACTTGTATAACATAAGGATATTTAAATTAAACATATACTTATATACATAGTGCTTCCAATAGTCTGGGTTCCATTGTGCTTCCATAGTGCTTCCATAGTGCTTCCAATAGTCTGGGTTCCATTGTGCTTCCATAGTGCTTCCAATAGCCTGGGTTCCATAGTGCTTCCATAGTGCTTCCAATAGCCTGGGTTCCATAGTGCTTCCATAGTGCTTCCAATAGCCTGGGTTCCATAGTGCTTCCATAGTGCTTCCAATAGCCTGGGTTCCATAGTGCTTCCAATAGCCTGGGTTCCATAGTGCTTCCATAGTGCTTCCAGCCTGGGTTCCATAGTGCTTCCAGCCTGGGTTCCATAGTGCTTCCAGCCTGGGTTCCATAGTGCTTCC
>CM026395.1:75117200-75143893 GCA_014843695.1 Archivesica marissinica
GTATGCACACGGAGTTCTAAGATCTGTATGTGCACACGGAGTTCTAAGATCTGTATGTTCACACGGAGTTCTAAGATCTGTATGTGCACACGGAGTTCTAAGATCTGTATGTTCACACGGAGTTCTAAGATCTGTATGTTCACACGGAGTTCTAAGATCTGTATGTGCACACGGAGTTCTAAGATCTGTATGTTCACACGGAGTTCTAAGATCTGTATGTTCACACGGAGTTCTAAGATCTGTATGTGCACACGGAGTTCTAAGATCTGTATGTTCACACGGAGTTCTAAGATCTGTATGTGCACACGGAGTTCTAAGATCTGTATGTTCACACGGAGTTCTAAGATCTGTATGTTCACACGGAGTTCTAAGATCTGTATGTTCACACGGAGTTCTAAGATCTGTATGTTCACACGGAGTTCTAAGATCTGTATGTTCACACGGAGTTCTAAGATCTGTATGTTCACACGGAGTTCTAAGATCTGTATGTTCACACGGAGTTCTAAGATCTGTATGTTCACACGGAGTTCTAAGATCTGTATGTTCACACGGAGTTCTAAGATCTGTATGTTCACACGGAGTTCTAAGATCTGTATGTTCACACGGAGTTCTAAGATCTGTATGTTCACACGGAGTTCTAAGATCTGTATGTTCACACGGAGTTCTAAGATCTGTATGTTCACACGGAGTTCTAAGATCTGTATGTTCACACGGAGTTCTAAGATATGTATGTTCACACGGAGTTCTAAGATCTGTATGTTCACACGGAGTTCTAAGATCTGTATGTTCACACGGAGTTCTAAGATCTGTATGTTCACACGGAGTTCTAAGATATGTATGTTCACACGAAGTTCTAAGATCTGTATGTTCACACGGAGTTCTAAGATATGTATGTTCACACGAAGTTCTAAGATCTGTATGTTCACACGGAGTTCTAAGATCTGTATGTTCACACGAAGTTCTAAGATCTGTATGTTCACACGGAGTTCTAAGATCTGTATGTTCACACGAAGTTCTAAGATCTGTATGTTCACACGGAGTTCTAAGATCTGTATGTTCACACGAAGTTCTAAGATCTGTATGTTCACACGGAGTTCTAAGATCTGTATGTTCACACGAAGTTCTAAGATCTGTATGTTCACACGGAGTTCTAAGATCTGTATGTTCACACGAAGTTCTAAGATCTGTATGTTCACACGGAGTTCTAAGATCTGTATGTTCACACGAAGTTCTAAGATCTGTATGTTCACACGGAGTTCTAAGATCTGTATGTTCACACGAAGTTCTAAGATCTGTATGTTCACACGGAGTTCTAAGATCTGTATGTTCACACGAAGTTCTAAGATCTGTATGTTCACACGGAGTTCTAAGATCTGTATGTTCACACGAAGTTCTAAGATCTGTATGTGCACACGGAGTTCTAAGATCTGTATGTGCACACGGAGTTCTAAGATCTGTATGTGCACACGGAGTTCTAAGATCTGTATGTGCACACGGAGTTCTAAGATCTGTATGTGCACACGGAGTTCTAAGATCTGTATGTGCACACGGAGTTCTAAGATCTGTATGTTCACACGGAGTTCTAAGATCTGTATGTGCACACGGAGTTCTAAGATCTGTATGTTCACATGGAGTTCTAAGATCTGTATGTTCACACGGAGTTCTAAGATCTGTATGTTCACACGGAGTTCTAAGATCTGTATGTTCACACGGAGTTCTAAGATCTGTATGTGCACACGGAGTTCTAAGATCTGTATGTTCACACGGAGTTCTAAGATCTGTATGTGCACACGGAGTTCTAAGATCTGTATGTGCACACGGAGTTCTAAGATCTGTATGTGCACACGGAGTTCTAAGATCTGTATGTTCACACGGAGTTCTAAGATCTGTATGTTCACACGGAGTTCTAAGATCTGTATGTTCACACGGAGTTCTAAGATCTGTATGTGCACACGGAGTTCTAAGATCTGTATGTTCACACGGAGTTCTAAGATCTGTATGTGCACACGGAGTTCTAAGATCTGTATGTGCACACGGAGTTCTAAGATCTGTATGTTCACACGGAGTTCTAAGATCTGTATGTGCACACGGAGTTCTAAGATCTGTATGTGCACACGGAGTTCTAAGATCTGTATGTTCACACGGAGTTCTAAGATCTGTATGTTCACACGGAGTTCTAAGATCTGTATGTTCACACGGAGTTCTAAGATCTGTATGTTCACACGGAGTTCTAAGATCTGTATGTTCACACGGAGTTCTAAGATCTGTATGTGCACACGGAGTTCTAAGATCTGTATGTTCACACGGAGTTCTAAGATCTGTATGTGCACACGGAGTTCTAAGATCTGTATGTTCACACGGAGTTCTAAGATCTGTATGTGCACACGGAGTTCTAAGATCTGTATGTGCACACGGAGTTCTAAGATCTGTATGTTCACACGGAGTTCTAAGATCTGTATGTTCACACGGAGTTCTAAGATCTGTATGTTCACACGGAGTTCTAAGATCTGTATGTTCACACGGAGTTCTAAGATCTGTATGTTCACACGGAGTTCTAAGATCTGTATGTTCACACGGAGTTCTAAGATCTGTATGTTCACACGGAGTTCTAAGATCTGTATGTTCACACGGAGTTCTAAGATCTGTATGTTCACACGGAGTTCTAAGATCTGTATGTGCACACGGAGTTCTAAGATCTGTATGTTCACACGGAGTTCTAAGATCTGTATGTTCACACGGAGTTCTAAGATCTGTATGTTCACACGGAGTTCTAAGATCTGTATGTGCACACGGAGTTCTAAGATCTGTATGTTCACACGGAGTTCTAAGATCTGTATGTTCACACGGAGTTCTAAGATCTGTATGTTCACACGGAGTTCTAAGATCTGTATGTGCACACGGAGTTCTAAGATCTGTATGTTCACACGGAGTTCTAAGATCTGTATGTGCACACGGAGTTCTAAGATCTGTATGTGCACACGGAGTTCTAAGATCTGTATGTTCACACGGAGTTCTAAGATCTGTATGTGCACACGGAGTTCTAAGATCTGTATGTGCACACGGAGTTCTAAGATCTGTATGTGCACACGGAGTTCTAAGATCTGTATGTGCACACGGAGTTCTAAGATCTGTATGTGCACACGGAGTTCTAAGATCTGTATGTGCACACGGAGTTCTAAGATCTGTATGTTCACACGGAGTTCTAAGATCTGTATGTGCACACGGAGTTCTAAGATCTGTATGTTCACACGGAGTTCTAAGATCTGTATGTTCACACGGAGTTCTAAGATCTGTATGTTCACACGGAGTTCTAAGATCTGTATGTTCACACGGAGTTCTAAGATCTGTATGTTCACACGGAGTTCTAAGATCTGTATGTTCACACGGAGTTCTAAGATCTGTATGTTCACACGGAGTTCTAAGATCTGTATGTTCACACGGAGTTCTAAGATCTGTATGTGCACACGGAGTTCTAAGATCTGTATGTTCACACGGAGTTCTAAGATCTGTATGTTCACACGGAGTTCTAAGATCTGTATGTGCACACGGAGTTCTAAGATCTGTATGTTCACACGGAGTTCTAAGATCTGTATGTTCACACGGAGTTCTAAGATCTGTATGTTCACACGGAGTTCTAAGATCTGTATGTTCACACGGAGTTCTAAGATCTGTATGTTCACACGGAGTTCTAAGATCTGTATGTTCACACGGAGTTCTAAGATCTGTATGTTCACACGGAGTTCTAAGATCTGTATGTTCACACGGAGTTCTAAGATCTGTATGTTCACACGGAGTTCTAAGATCTGTATGTTCACACGGAGTTCTAAGATCTGTATGTTCACACGGAGTTCTAAGATCTGTATGTTCACACGGAGTTCTAAGATCTGGGTCTTAAACAGTTCCTCTCTCAGTCTATACTATCACTGCAATACTCGTTAACTGTCTCTTGTGAACGTTCTCTAACGTTACACCAATCTCGTATGTGTGTGCGATTTTAACGTTCTACAACGTTATACACAACGCTCATACTATGCGTAGTTAAATAAACTAAATATAGATTCACGTATCTATGTTGGTCTCGATGATTTCAATCCTTGACGACGATGTTCCCGTTCTGGCTTCCAGTATAGTGTTGGCTTCCTTGAGCTATCTCAAGTAGACCAAGAACATCGTAGTGAGGGTTGTGGCGACATACGCTGCGAGACACAAATTCTCTCCACTCCGGGGGATATACCACGTCCGGGCAAAACAGTAAACTCGGCTCCGGGAAAGTTCTTTATGTCCGGGAAAAACAGCAAATACGTTCCGGGTAATGTCCTTCCGGTAACGATCCAATCTCATTACACGCCGGGAATATACGTCCGGTGGATGAAGCTTAAATATATATAACATATGAAAAATACTAGGTACATTCCTATAATGTAACGTGCTATAAATGCACCCATAGTATACTATTTCCAGTCATGATACGTCACACTTCTACTTTTAAACACTTCTACTTCCATTACAGCGATGCTTGCTATCGTTCGTTTATGATGATCAATCATAGTAAATGATATGAATATACCTATACAATTTATGTAACTGCAGCCAATTACATTAACCATTAACAATGTCACGTACAAAATAAGAACAATAACTAAAGTCGTATCGTACCACGTGCTACGGGCCACGTGCGACTGACCACGTGCTACGGGCCAAGTGCGACTGACCACGTGTGACTATTTCAATGAATAAACTGGCATATATAACAACTGAAATAATTAAAATACAATCTTCTGCCGGTAATACTTATTATGGAGCCTTGAGTATAGAACCACATAAACCTCATACCTCAGGCGTTCCATAGTTAATTATGTTACCATGTAACTGTAACAAAATGAAAGTGACCATATTAACTACTGTGTAGTTGGGGCCTCTTTATCAATGGGTTTCAGCACATTTTGTCGTACCATTGAAACATTTATTCAGTGATTTTACCATAAATTGGGACGAATGTATCTATACCAGATAAAGGACAGTGGTGTATTATTATATATCACTTTTAAGGGAAATCCCGTTTATTCGATATAAATCCGACTAATAATAGCAGATTTGGGTTTATTCTTTTCAAATCACTGTTCCCTTTATCAGTGAAATTAACCTCCAGGGCCTGATAAGAACGCGCAGTCAATATTGTATGTGTATCATATCGGCTGATAAATTCATGAAAAGATCGTGCGTGTACTCAGTGAAGGCGCTATACATTGGACACCCGCACAGTGCACCGACATTACTCTAGGAACATCACACATGACTGTTGTGAATTGTACATGCGACATATTTGGGTATGTAACTATATATTATAGTGTTCGTAGTTGTCATTAGAGGTTATTTTATCTGAAACGTCGTCTAAAACAACTGTCCGAGACGTTACCAGAAACATGTTGTAGTAAATAGTTATTCAATGTGGTTCTAGTGATTTACGACGATGAATATCTACTGTTCATTACATACATACTAATTAACTAATAACTACTGTTGAATCAAGTGTTGAATATATGGATGGGGCAGAGTTGTTATCAGCTGTTGTTGTAAGGGGTGTCATGTACGCTCAAATTGCAGGAGCGGGGTAATAGGTCTCGAGTGGTTCTAAGTTTGTATATATATAGATATACCATATGAGGTCATGATGGGTACGGAGCCACTGTATATTTAGACCATGAAGGTCATCATGTGTATTGATTCTACATAGACGTGTGTGTATTTATGTCCAAGCATTATGGTAACTATTGTCTTGTTGTACAACAATGGTATAATATAAGGTGGTAATAAGAGCTGAGTAGATTGACGTAGCACAAGGGTATTATATTTGTTATTGTTGTAGTCGCTTCACGCATGAACCAGGAGCAGTGAGAGGTGTAGCTCAGGGGCGTAGATCCGGTTCAGAACGATCGAGATAACGAGCTGGGGCACGAGCCGACTGGGAGAGTTTGCCGGCGTGAGCTGGTGACCTCCATAGACTGGAGCGCGTCAGCGGGTAGCGGTAGCTGAGCAGCATAGAGTCCGCCGTCAGTGGACAGGGTCCTTAGGAAGCAGGGAGTTAATCATCTTGTGCATTGTAAATCTAGTGAACTATCACTGTAATGGCAATACTTGCCAATCTTTGAAGTGTGCATTATATCACTGTGACGGCAATACTTGCCAATCTTTTAAAGTGTGCATTATATAGCACTGTGAAGGCAATACTTGCCAATGTTAACTATGTACATTATATCACTGTGACGGCAATACTTGCCAATCTTTTAAAGTGTGCATTATATAGCACTGTGAAGGCAATACTTGCCAATGTTAACTATGTACATTATAGCACTGTGATGGCCATACGTGCCAATGTTTAAATAGGTGCATTATAGCCTAAAAGTTAAAGTCGAGTGTGGAAACGGCAGTTATTTAGATCTCGGAACTGTTACATAAATTAACGGCATTACCAGCCGTAGACCGGGCTCTATACCCGAAGTGAAGCCACCATCTGTGAAGAGCCAAACTACGGACAAACATACGTCTCCTACCATTCATTGTCTTTGTTGCTAGTGTTGTTTTATGTATATTAAAATTTGTATATCTGCTTAGTCTTTATGCATACACTTGATCCTGGTATCCGTGACCCCGAGAGAAGCTGGCCCTCGTGTCATTCTGTGACAGTAACCTTTACAACAAGTAATAGTTGCTGACAATATTAATTCTCATCATGGAACCGCGAGCATAGAATCACACAAACCTAATGTATCTACGGCCTTCCATAGTTAATGTTTTAACACAAAAATCTTCCAACGAAAGACTCAGCAAGGTATAACTCTAAATTATGACGCTTTAACTAAACAGAATTGACGTTAAAATACAATTTTAACATAAATTTCCACATACCTCGTCTTCCAAGCAAAAATAAAAAATGTCGTGGAATAATTCACTAATCCAGTACGTCGTAACAGTCGTGTGTGCGCAAATATCATGAAACCCGCAGCTTTTATAACCACAGTGGTCTGCCTAGAGATGAAATGTGCACGAGATAAGTGCCCATTCCGTGAATTTGATATCACACTATGACATGGGGGTTTATAACTTTTTAGCAATAAGTCAAAAGTTATAAAAATGATAACTTTGTCATTTCTGAACCGAATTTGATAAAATTTACATGGATGTTCACGATTTCTAATGCAGAAATAAATGCACTAAGTTTTAAACGAACACTTTAAAGATTTACACATGAACGCAAAAATGTACAAAAATCTGATGCAATCTTAGCATACAAATATGGCAACATGGAGGCCCGTATCTCAACTTTGTGACATACGTCCCAATGCAAAACACAAAGTTTCACTGTCTGTATACTATGTACAACAATAAAATGCATCTAACCTATTCTACTTAAATAGTCTTAATACCCCAAATGCCTGCGAATGAAAGGGAATAACCCTTTACTCTAATTGGATCTGTAGTTGACAACTGTATATCATGTTCAACTAAATGGGTATTTCCGGGTATATCGGTCAATACATCTGAGAATTTCTCTAATAATTCTCCTACCTCTAGCTTGTATTCTCTGGGTAATTCAGGATTTACATCTACATCCATATACGTTTCAGTACCCTGTTTTACTGGGCATAACACTATATCACTAACACATCTAGTAGAATCGTTTCTTCTGTGTTTAGCTGGTCATCTACACTCTGATCATAGTCAACGATTACTGCACTAACTCTATTTAGTACTCCTTTATCAGTATCAGTGGCTTTATCACTGTTTCTCTCACAGTACTGTTTCAGCATATTTGCGTGAAACGTTTTCAGTTTCCCATTCATTTCGATCCTGTAATCTAACCTGTTTACAACATATACCACTATGTATGGACCTTTCCAATGTAACAACAATTTGCTACGCTTAGTCGGCAACAATACTAACACTTTACTACCCTTCTTAAATCTTCTATCTCTAGCCTTTCGATCATAATACTTCCGGTATCTAGTACTACTTTTGGTTAACTGCTCCTGGGATAATTTACAAGTGTTCGCCACATTCTCCTGTAAATCCATTACATACTGGTAAGTTGTTTTCACCTCATTGTTGTGAGTTTTACCAGCCCATAGCTCTTTCAATACCGTTATCGGTCCTCCAATGGTTCGACCATACAGTAATGTAAACGGAGAAAACCCCAAACTCTCCTGTGGTACTTCACGATACGCGAACAGCATTGCATTCAGATACTTATCCCAATCTCTGGGTCTCTCGCTACACATACGTTTTAGCATTTGTTTCAAGCTACCGTTAAACTTTTCAACTAATCCATTACACATTGTGGTTAACTGTCTTAGTGACAACAATCTGCTTACTTCTGCCATAAGCTCTGATGTAAACTGTGAACCACGATCTGTAAGCATTTCTTCTGGAACTCCTAGCCTACTATACATATCTACTAAGGCTTCTGCTACTCGTTCATTTTCAATACTCGGTAAAGCTATAGCTTCCTGGTATCTAGTAGCGTAGTCTACCATGGTCAAACTATATCGGTTCTTCCTCTCAGTCATAGGTTTGATCGGCCCGACAATGTCAACACCAACCCTCTTAAATGGAGTATCTATCAAAGGCATCTTACCTAACGGAACTATTCCTACTCTATCCTTAGCTATAGTACGTTGGCAGATATCACATGACTGACAGTATCTCCTCACATCAGACATTACACCTGGCCAATAAAACTCTCCTAAGACTCTATCACCTGTCGTCCTAACTCCTAAATGACCTGCCATTAAAGAATCATGTGCAACTTTCAGAACCGTTTCTCTAAGACCTTTAGGTACTAATAACTGTCTCCACTTATCACCATTCTCAGCCAAGAACTCTCTATATAAAAGGTGATTTCTAAACTGGAACTTCACTTGTCCCGTACCTCTACACTGCGTCACTATGTCTTCCTTAGCTTTCTTTCTACACAACTCTAAAGTACTGTCTAACTGTTGTTTTTCTAAGAATTCCTCCATGGAAATATCTACAATTGGTGAGGGAACTTTAAGCTTGGGTTGTGTCTTAGTCTTAGCCTGCGATCTAGTTTCTACCGCTGACGCTAAACTACCAAAATGCAACTCTACTGCACCCTCTACATTTCCAATAATTACGTCATTTGTAGGATTATCAACACATAAACGCTTCTATAGTACCTTTAAAATACGTACAATCAATGTCTAGCAAAGTTACATCTAGTCTGTGTTCACTACCGTCAATGTACTTACACCTACGGGATTTCTTTAAAAACTTATCGACTTCCACCAAGTCCCGTCTCACTATTATACATGTACACCCGGTATCCTCTTCCATTACACATACCTAGATATCTTGTAATTCTAGCTAAATACATTACAAATGTCTCAATCTCCCTGGGCCTTTCAGACGTGAACTTCTTCTGGTATCCATCGTCAGTAAGCTCAAACTGGCATAACAACGCATCCTTCAGTTTGTCATAGACCTTCCGATATTCTAACGGAAGCCTATCAGAGACCTCTCGGGCCGTACCTTTTAATAGGAATGGTAAATTGAGTGACCAGATCTCCTTTTCCCAATTCTGTGCACTAGCATACGTTTCATAGACGTTTAAATAGGCATCCATCGAATAAATCTTTTCATCAAAAGGAGACATCTTGACCTTGACCTTCCCTTTCTTACTAATCATATCCCTCTCTATCTTCATCTTATGTTCTGTCTCTAACTTACCCACTTAAAATAGTTCTTTCACTCTTTCTAGCTGTCTAACATACTCTAACTTAGCCTTCTCCATCTCTAACCTCTCTCTTTCGAACTTAGCTTATAATTGCAACTGAGCTTCTTCTAACTCTCGAGCATATTCTAACTTGGACGTCTCTATGTCTAACTTCTCTCTTTCTAACTTAACTTCTAGCTCCAATCTAGCTTCTAACTTTTCTGTTTCTAACCTAACTTCATATTCTACTCTCTTCTTCTCATCTTCTACCTTCTCTTTCTGTAATCACGCTACTAATTCTACTCTCTCCTTCTCAGCCTCTACCTTGTCTTTTTCTAACTTAGTTTCAAAGTTTAACTGGGTTTCTACCCTAGCTGTCTTAGTCTTCTCTGCTTTTAGCTTAGCTTTCTCAACTTCTAACTTAAGTTTATCAGCTTCTATCTTATTCTTATCCGCTTCTAATCTACTATGCCGTTCATCACGTTCTCTGGCCTGCTCATCCTTAACAAACTGTCTTAACTCCCCATCGGTATAACCTAACTCCTGACCGATCTTCGTTAATTCGACTACACTAGTCATGTTGAAATATCTACACTATGTCAACGAAATGTAACACTACACTGAAAAATTCTACGACACTAGTATAACACGTGAGGCAATACTAGAACAATCTAGTTTACAGTACAAAAATAAAACACTATGCATACTGTTACAAAACCTCACTAAATAAATCATGTTATACACTACTCTACCAAGCGTCACTAAACATATGTATATAATACACTACAGTAACCAGAGTACAGTCAGTTTTAAAAAATCGACTAAATTTTAGTGATTAACTGTCAACTTTGAATTTACAATTAACTCAACAATAATGTAATAATTGCAAAACAAATCTTCAAATAGTATACAAGTACTAGTATTCAGCAGATTGGGAGCATTCACCATCAACAACAAATTTTTGTAGACATTTGTTTAAGAAAGTGTTTACCCACGATTGGGTTTCATTTTGTATACCATAGTATTGCAATTTTGTAGATAATCTTCGGTGTGACATCTTGTCGAATGCTTTTGCAAAGTCTAGAATCGCTATATCAACTTGAAAGCCCTGGTTTATGCTCTTAGTAATGTCATCTGTTGTTAAACGCAATTGAGATTCACAAGAACGTTGAGATCGAAATCCGTGTTGATTGTTGTGTAAGATGTTTTGCTCGCCAAGATGACTCATGACTTGAGATACTACAATATGCTCAATCATTTTTGACACCACAGCTGTCAGATTTACTGGGCGATAGTTCGCTGGTTTCGTTCTGTCTCCTTTTTTGAAGATTGGGACTATATTTGCATTTTTCCAGTCTAGAGGGATTTCGAAGGTGTTTGAACAGTGATTGCAGATTCAGATGAATTGGAGAATTGGCGCAATTTCACTTGCTGTTTCTTTAAGGACTATAATTGACATGTTATCTGGCCCGCTGGCTTTCTTTGGATTTAGTCTCTGGGTGTATTTGATGACACCATTAAGAGTTATTTGTATTTTGGGCATTGAACGATATGGAGATGGTCCTTTTTCTGGTAGATCAGACAGGTTTTCTTTTGTGAATACAGAGCAGAATTGACTGTTTAACATTTCAGCCTTATCTTTTGCACTTTCCGCTAGGTGTCCCATGTCCTTCAGTGTTCCAATACTGACACTATCCTGCTTCCGTGACTTGATATATTTCCAGAATGCTGTTGATGTTTTGTCATCTTCTGGCTCTAGAAGGTTGTTGATATACGTGTAGTAAGCAGTATGGAGTTCGTTTCTTACTTCTTTACGATATGTATTAAATTCTTCAATATTTTTACTGTTGTTATGTTTATTGTTTTTATTATATATATGCTCATCTACGACTAGGATTTAGTTCTTTCAATTTCGACCTCCATCGCAAAAACATTGATGAATCGCCAAACTGTGCCTGTGGAGCAATGGAAACAGCGATGCATTACCTTACGCAGTGCCCACGATACAACAATGCTCGTCGCCTACTTTTGTCCAATATCCCTTGCGCACTGACAACAAATAATATTCTGTATGGCGACGATAGTTTACCATTCAAAAATAACAAATCCATCTTTCTAACGGCCCAGGCTTATATTGCAGCTACAATGAGGTTTGATCCGACTACCTGGTGGGTATTCCATGTCCATCCTTCCTTTCCTGTGTGTCACAGCAACCCATTTCATTTCATCTCAGTTACTAATGTTCCATACCTTCCAATTCAGTTCACCACCAATTAGTGCACACATGATGACTTGTTACAAATTGCCCACTAATCAATAGTACACATACAAGCACCCAAGACCATTCGGGGCTAAAGAACTCCAGACAATGCCCGTCATGTCTCACTAACCGATCTCAATGCTAACAACTGTATGCACCCACACTGGTGACTGTACCCACCCACTATGCACCCACACTGGTGACTGTATCCACCCACTATGCATACACACTGGTGACTGTACACGCCCACTATGCATGCACACTGGTGACTGTACCCACCCACTATGCATGCACACTGGTGACTGTACCCACCCACTATGCATCCACACTGGTGACTGTACCCACCCACTATGCATCCACACTGGTGACTGTACCCACCCACTATGCATCCACACTGGTGACTGTACCCACCCACTATGCATCCACACTGGTGACTGTACCCACCCACTATGCATACACACTGGTGACTGTACCTACCCACTATGCACCCACACTGGTGACTGTATCCACCCACTATGCATCCACACTGGTGACTGTACCAACCCACTATGCATCCACACTGGTGACTACCCAACCACTATGCATACACACTGGTGACTGTACCCACCCACTATGCATCCCCACTGGTGACTGTACCCACCCACTATACATACACACTGGTGACTGTACCCACCCACTATGCATCCACACTGGTGACTGTACCCACCCACTATGCACCCACACTGGTGACTGTATCCACCCACTATGCATACACACTGGTGACAGTACCCGCCCACTATGCATCCACACTGGTGACTGTACCCACCCACTATGCATGCACACTGGTGACTGTACCCACCCACTATGCATGCACACTGGTGACTGTACCCACCCACTATGCATCCACACTGGTGACTGTACCCACCCACTATGCATCCACACTGGTGACTGTACCCACCCACTATGCATCCACACTGGTGACTGTACCCACCCACTATGCATACACACTGGTGACTGTACCCACCCACTATGCACCCACACTGGTGACTGTATCCACCCACTCTGCATCCACACTGGTGACTGTACCCACCCACTATGCATCCACACTGGTGACTGTACCCACCCACTATGCATCCACACTGGTGACTGTACCCACCCACTATGCATCCACACTGGTGACTGTACCCACCCACTATACATACACACTGGTGACTGTACCCCCCACTATGCATCCACACTGGTGACTGTACCCACCCACTATGCATCCACACTGGTGACTGTACCCACCCACTATGCATCCACACTGGTGACTGTACCCACCCACTATGCATCCACACTGGTGACTGTACCCACCCACTATGCATCCACACTGGTGACTGTACCCACCCACTATGCATCCACACTGGTGACTGTACCCACCCACTATGCATCCACACTGGTGACTGTACCCACCCACTATGCATCCACACTGGTGACTGTACCCACCCACTATGCATACACACTGGTGACTGTACCCACCCACTATGCATCCACACTGGTGACTGTACCCGCCCACTATGCATCCACACTGGTGACTGTACCCACCCACTATGCACCCACACTGGTGACTGTACCCACCCACTATGCACCCACTATGGTGACTGTACCCACCCACTATGCACCCACACTGGTGACATTACCCACCCACTATGCATCCACACTGGTGACTGCACCCACCAACTATACATACACACTGGTGACTGTACCCACCCACTATGCATCCACACTGGTGACTGTACCCACCCACTATGCATCCACACTGGTGACTGTACCCACCCACTATGCATCCACACTGGTGACTGTACCCACCCACTATGCATCCACACTGGTGACTGTACCCACCCACTATGCATACACACTGGTGACTGTACCCACCCACTATGCATCCACACTGGTGACTGTACCCGCCCACTATGCATCCACACTGGTGACTGTACCCACCCACTATGCATACACACTGGTGACTGTACTCACCCACTATGCATCCACACTGGTGACTGTACCCGACCACTATGCATCCACACTGGTGACTGTACCCACCCACTATGCACCCACACTGGTGACTGTACCCACCCACTATGCACCCACAATGGTGACTGTACCCACCCACTATGCACCCACACTGGTGACTGTACCCACCCACTATGCACCCACACTGGTGACTGTACCCACCCACTATGCACCCACAATGGTGACTGTACCCACCCACTATGGTGACTACCCACCCACTATGCACCCACAATGGTGACTGTACCCACCCACTATACATCCACACTGGTGACTGTACCCACCCACTATGCACCCACACTGGTGACTGTACCCACCCACTATGCATACACACTGGTGACTGTACCCACCCACTATGCATCCACACTGGTGACTGTACCCATCAACTATGCATCCACACTGGTGACTGTACCCACCCACTATGCATACACACTGGTGACTGTACCCACCCACTATGCATCCACACTGTGACTGTACCCACCCACTATGCACCCACACTGGTGACTGTACCCACCCACTATGCACCCACACTGGTGACTGTACCCACCCACTATACATCCACACTGGTGACTGTACCCACCCACTATGCATCCACACTGGTGACTGTACCCACCCACTATGCATACACACTGGTAACTGTACCCACCCACACTGGTGACTGTATCCACCCACTATTCACCCACACTGGTGACTACCCACCCACTATGCATCCAAACTGGTGACTGTACCCGCCCACTATGCATCCACACTGGTGACTACCCTCCCACTATGTATACACACTGGTGACTGTACCCGCCCACTATGCATCCACACTGGTGACTGTACCCACCCACTATGCATCCACACTGGTGACTGTACCCACCCACTATGCATCCACACTGGTGACTGTACCCACCCACTATGCATCCACACTGGTGACTGTTCCGACCCACTATGCATCCACACTGGTGACTGTACCCACCCACTATGCTCCCACTATGGTGACTGTACACACCCACTATACATACACACTGGTGACTGTGCCCACCCACTATGCATACACACTGGTGACTGTACCCACCCACTATGCTCCCACTATGGTGACTGTACCCACCTACTATACATACACACTGGTGACTGTACCCACCCACTATGCATCCACACTGGTGACTGTACCCACCCACAATACATCCACACTGGTGACTGTACCCACCCACTATGCATCCACACTGGTGACTGTACCCACCCACTATGCATACACACTGGTGACTGTACCCACCAACAATGGTGACTGTATCCACCCATTATTCACCCACACTGGTGACTACCCACCCACTATGCAACCACACTGCTGACTGTACCCACCCAATATGTATCCACACTGGTGACTGTACCCACCCACTATGTATGCACACTGGTGACTGTACCCACCCACTATGCATCCACACTGGTGACTGTACCCGCCCACTATGCACCCACACTGGTGACTGTACCCACCCACTATGCACCCACACTGGTGACTGTACCCACCCACTATGCACCCACACTGGTGACTGTACCCACCCACTATGCATCCACACTGGTGACTGTACCCCCCACTATGCATCCACACTGGTGACTGTACCCACCCACTATGCATCCACACTGGTGACTGTACCCACCCACTATGTATCCACACTGGTGACTGTACCCACCCACTATGCATGCACACTGGTGACTGTACCCACCCACTATGCATACACACTGGTGACTGTACCCACCCACTATGCATGCACACTGGTGACTGTACCCACCCACTATGCATACACACTACTGACTGTACCCACCCACTATGTATCCACACTGGTGAGAGTACCCACCCACTATGCATGCACACTGGTGACTGTACCCACCCATTATGCATACACACTGGTGACTGTACCCACCCACACTGGTGACTGTACCCACCCACTATGTATCCACACTGGTGACTGTACCCACCCACTATGCATACACACTGATGACTGTACCCACCCACTATGCATCCACACTGGTGACTGTACCCGCCCACTATGCATCCACACTGGTGACTGTACGCACCCACTATGCATCCACACTGGTGACTGTACCCGCCCACTATGCACCCACACTGGTGACTGTACCCACCCACTATGCATCCACACTGGTGACTGTACCCACCCACTATGCACCCACACTGGTGACTGTACCCACCCACTATGCATCCACACTGGTGACTGTACCCACCCATTATGCATCCACACTGGTGACTGTACCCATCCACACTGGTGACTGTACCCATCCACACTGGTGACTGTACCCATCCACACTGGTGACTACCCACCCACTATGCATACACACTGGTGACTGTACCTACCCACTATGCATGCACACTGATGAATGTACCTACCCACTATGCACCCACACTGGTGACTGTACCCACACACTATGCATCCACACTGGTGACTGTACCCACCCACTATGCATACACACTGGCGACAGTACCCACCCACTATGCATCCACACTGGTGACTGTACCCATCCACATTGGTGACTGTACCCATCCACACTGGTGACTGTACCCATCCACACTGGTGACTACCCATCCACTATGCATACACACTGGTGACTGTACCCACCCACCCTGGTGACTACCCACCCACTATGCACCCACACTGGTGACTGTACCTACCCACTATGCATGCACACTGGTGACTGTACCCACCCACTATGCATCCACACTGGTGACTGTACCCACCCACTATGCATCCACCCTGGTGACTGTACCCACCCACTATGCATCCACATTGGTGACTGTACCCACCCACTATGCATCCACACTGGTGACTGTACCCACCCACTATGCATCCACACTGGTGACTGTACCCACCCACTATGCATACACACTGGTGACTGTACCCACCCTATGCATACACACTGGTGACTGTACCCACCCACTATGCATACACACTGGTGACTGTACCCACCCACTATGCATCCACACTGGTGACTGTACCCACCCACTATGCATCCACACTGGTGACTGTACCCACCCACTATGCACCCACACTGGTGACTGTACCCACCCACTATGCACCCACTATGGTGACTGTACCCACCCACTATGCACCCACACTGGTGACATTACCCACCCACTATGCATCCACACTGGTGACTGCACCCACCAACTATACATACACACTGGTGACTGTACCCACCCACTATGCATCCACACTGGTGACTGTACCCACCCACTATGCATCCACACTGGTGACTGTACCCACCCACTATGCATCCACACTGGTGACTGTACCCACCCACTATGCATCCACACTGGTGACTGTACCCACCCACTATGCATACACACTGGTGACTGTACCCACCCACTATGCATCCACACTGGTGACTGTACCCGCCCACTATGCATCCACACTGGTGACTGTACCCACCCACTATGCATACACACTGGTGACTGTACTCACCCACTATGCATCCACACTGGTGACTGTACCCGACCACTATGCATCCACACTGGTGACTGTACCCACCCACTATGCACCCACACTGGTGACTGTACCCACCCACTATGCACCCACAATGGTGACTGTACCCACCCACTATGCACCCACACTGGTGACTGTACCCACCCACTATGCACCCACACTGGTGACTGTACCCACCCACTATGCACCCACTATGGTGACTGTACCCACCCACTATGGTGACTATACCCACCCACTATGCACCCACTATGGTGACTGTACCCACCCACTATACATACACACTGGTGACTGTACCCACCCACTATGCACCCACTATGGTGACTGTACCCACCCACTATGCATGCACACTGGTGACTGTACCCACCCACTATGCATCCACACTGGTGACTGTACCCATCAACTATGCATCCACACTGGTGACTGTACCCACCCACTATGCATACACACTGGTGACTGTACCCACCCACTATGCATCCACACTGTGACTGTACCCACCCACTATGCACCCACACTGGTGACTGTACCCACCCACTATGCACCCACACACACCCCACACCCACACTGGTGACTGTACCCACCCACTATACATCCACACTGGTGACTGTACCCACCCACTATGCATCCACACTGGTGACTGTACCCACCCACTATGCATACACACTGGTAACTGTACCCACCCACACTGGTGACTGTATCCACCCACTATTCACCCACACTGGTGACTACCCACCCACTATGCATCCAAACTGGTGACTGTACCCGCCCACTATGCATCCACACTGGTGACTACCCTCCCACTATGTATACACACTGGTGACTGTACCCGCCCACTATGCATCCACACTGGTGACTGTACCCACCCACTATGCATCCACACTGGTGACTGTACCCACCCACTATGCATCCACACTGGTGACTGTTCCGACCCACTATGCATCCACACTGGTGACTGTACCCAAACGCGCATCCACACTGGTCGCTGTACGAACGCACTATGCTCCCACTATGGTGACTGTACCCACCCACTATACATACACACTGGTGACTGTGCCCACCCACTATGCATACACACTGGTGACTGTACCCACCCACTATGCTCCCACTATGGTGACTGTACCCACCTACTATACATACACACTGGTGACTGTACCCACCCACTATGCATCCACACTGGTGACTGTACCCACCCACAATACATCCACACTGGTGACTGTACCCACCCACTATGCATCCACACTGGTGACTGTACCCACCCACTATGCATACACACTGGTGACTGTACCCACCAACAATGGTGACTGTATCCACCCATTATTCACCCACACTGGTGACTACCCACCCACTATGCAACCACACTGCTGACTGTACCCACCCAATATGCATCCACACTGGTGACTGTACCCACCCACTATGTATGCACACTGGTGACTGTACCCACCCACTATGCATCCACACTGGTGACTGTACCCGCCCACTATGCACCCACACTGGTGACTGTACCCACCCACTATGCACCCACACTGGTGACTGTACCCACCCACTATGCACCCACACTGGTGACTGTACCCACCCACTATGCATCCACACTGGTGACTGTACCCACCCACTATGCATCCACACTGGTGACTGTACCCACCCACTATGCATCCACACTGGTGACTGTACCCACCCACTATGTATCCACACTGGTGACTGTACCCACCCACTATGCATGCACACTGGTGACTGTACCCACCCACTATGCATACACACTGGTGACTGTACCCACCCACTATGCATGCACACTGGTGACTGTACCCACCCACTATGCATACACACTACTGACTGTACCCACCCACTATGTATCCACACTGGTGACAGTACCCACCCACTATGCATGCACACTGGTGACTGTACCCACCCATTATGCATACACACTGGTGACTGTACCCACCCACACTGGTGACTCTACCCACCCACTATGTATCCACACTGGTGACTGTACCCACCCACTATGCATACACACTGATGACTGTACCCACCCACTATGCATCCACACTGGTGACTGTACCCGCCCACTATGCATCCACACTGGTGACTGTACGCACCCACTATGCATCCACACTGGTGACTGTACCCGCCCACTATGCACCCACACTGGTGACTGTACCCACCCACTATGCATCCACACTGGTGACTGTACCCACCCACTATGCACCCACACTGGTGACTGTACCCACCCACTATGCATCCACACTGGTGACTGTACCCACCCATTATGCATCCACACTGGTGACTGTACCCATCCACACTGGTGACTGTACCCATCCACACTGGTGACTGTACCCATCCACACTGGTGACTACCCACCCACTATGCATACACACTGGTGACTGTACCTACCCACTATGCATGCACACTGATGAATGTACCTACCCACTATGCACCCACACTGGTGACTGTACCCACACACTATGCATCCACACTGGTGACTGTACCCACCCACTATGCATACACACTGGCGACAGTACCCACCCACTATGCATCCACACTGGTGACTGTACCCATCCACATTGGTGACTGTACCCATCCACACTGGTGACTGTACCCATCCACACTGGTGACTACCCATCCACTATGCATACACACTGGTGACTGTACCCACCCACCCTGGTGACTACCCACCCACTATGCACCCACACTGGTGACTGTACCTACCCACTATGCATGCACACTGGTGACTGTACCCACCCACTATGCATCCACACTGGTGACTGTACCCACCCACTATGCATCCACCCTGGTGACTGTACCCACCCACTATGCATCCACATTGGTGACTGTACCCACCCACTATGCATCCACACTGGTGACTGTACCCACCCACTATGCATCCACACTGGTGACTGTACCCACCCACTATGCATCACACACACCCACCCTATGCATACACACTGGTGACTGTACCCACCCACTATGCATACACACTGGTGACTGTACCCACCCACTATGCATCCACACTGGTGACTGTACCCACCCACTATGCATCCACACTGGTGACTGTACCCACCCACTATGCACCCACACTGGTGACTGTACCCACCCACTATGCACCCACTATGGTGACTGTACCCACCCACTATGCACCCACACTGGTGACATTACCCACCCACTATGCATCCACACTGGTGACTGCACCCACCAACTATACATACACACTGGTGACTGTACCCACCCACTATGCATCCACACTGGTGACTGTACCCACCCACTATGCATCCACACTGGTGACTGTACCCACCCACTATGCATCCACACTGGTGACTGTACCCACCCACTATGCATCCACACTGGTGACTGTACCCACCCACTATGCATACACACTGGTGACTGTACCCACCCACTATGCATCCACACTGGTGACTGTACCCGCCCACTATGCATCCACACTGGTGACTGTACCCACCCACTATGCATACACACTGGTGACTGTACTCACCCACTATGCATCCACACTGGTGACTGTACCCGACCACTATGCATCCACACTGGTGACTGTACCCACCCACTATGCACCCACACTGGTGACTGTACCCACCCACTATGCACCCACAATGGTGACTGTACCCACCCACTATGCACCCACACTGGTGACTGTACCCACCCACTATGCACCCACACTGGTGACTGTACCCACCCACTATGCACCCACTATGGTGACTGTACCCACCCACTATGGTGACTATACCCACCCACTATGCACCCACTATGGTGACTGTACCCACCCACTATACATACACACTGGTGACTGTACCCACCCACTATGCACCCACTATGGTGACTGTACCCACCCACTATGCATGCACACTGGTGACTGTACCCACCCACTATGCATCCACACTGGTGACTGTACCCATCAACTATGCATCCACACTGGTGACTGTACCCACCCACTATGCATACACACTGGTGACTGTACCCACCCACTATGCATCCACACTGTGACTGTACCCACCCACTATGCACCCACACTGGTGACTGTACCCACCCACTATGCACCCACACTGGTGACTGTACCCACCCACTATACATCCACACTGGTGACTGTACCCACCCACTATGCATCCACACTGGTGACTGTACCCACCCACTATACATCCACACTGGTGACTGTACCCACCCACTATGCATCCACACTGGTGACTGTACCCACCCACTATGCATACACACTGGTAACTGTACCCACCCACACTGGTGACTGTATCCACCCACTATTCACCCACACTGGTGACTACCCACCCACTATGCATCCAAACTGGTGACTGTACCCGCCCACTATGCATCCACACTGGTGACTACCCTCCCACTATGTATACACACTGGTGACTGTACCCGCCCACTATGCATCCACACTGGTGACTGTACCCACCCACTATGCATCCACACTGGTGACTGTACCCACCCACTAGGCATCCACACTGGTGACTGTTCCGACCCACTATGCATCCACACTGGTGACTGTACCCAAACGCGCATCCACTGCGCTATCACGACATAGCCATTAGTGCAGCCATGGACCTCTAGCGACAGAGAAAAGAAACGTGGACACACATTCCATACCTTAAAGATCACGCAGCTCTATGTCTGCTGGTAATTATACACATACTAGTCAGCAAATAATTTATACATGGTCGCTGTCATGCGAACATGGGCACTATGCTCCCACTATGGTGACTGTACCCACCCACTATACATACACACTGGTGACTGTGCCCACCCACTATGCATACACACTGGTGACTGTACCCACCCACTATGCTCCCACTATGGTGACTGTACCCACCTACTATACATACACACTGGTGACTGTACCCACCCACTATGCATCCACACTGGTGACTGTACCCACCCACAATACATCCACACTGGTGACTGTACCCACCCACTATGCATCCACACTGGTGACTGTACCCACCCACTATGCATACACACTGGTGACTGTACCCACCAACAATAGTGACTGTATCCACCCATTATTCACCCACACTGGTGACTACCCACCCACTATGCACCCACACTGATGACTGTACCCACCCACTATGCATCCACACTGGTGACTGTACCCACCAATTATGCAACCACACTGCTGACTGTACCCACCCAATATGCATCCACACTGGTGACTGTACCCACCCACTATGTATGCACACTGGTGACTGTACCCACCCACTATGCATCCACATTAGTGACTGTACCCGCCCACTATGCACCCACACTGGTGACTGTACCCACCCACTATGCACCCACACTGGTGACTGTACCCACCCACTATGCACCCACACTGGTGACTGTACCCACCCACTATGCATCCACACTGGTGACTGTACCCACCCACTATGCATCCACACTGGTGACTGTACCCACCCACTATGCATCCACACTGGTGACTGTACCCACCCACTATGTATCCACACTGGTGACTGTACCCACCCACTATGCATCCACACTGGTGACTGTACCCACCCACTATGCATACACACTGGTGACTGTACCCACCCACTATGCATGCACACTGGTGACTGTACCCACCCACTATGCATACACACTACTGACTGTACCCACCCACTATGTATCCACACTGGTGACAGTACCCACCCACTATGCATGCACACTGGTGACTGTACCCACCCATTATGCATACACACTGGTGACTGTACCCACCCACACTGGTGACTGTACCCACCCACTATGTATCCACACTGGTGACTGTACCCACCCACTATGCATACACACTGATGACTGTACCCACCCACTATGCATCCACACTGGTGACTGTACCCGCCCACTATGCATCCACACTGGTGACTGTACGCACCCACTATGCATCCACACTGCTGACTGTACCCGCCCACTATGCACCCACACTGGTGACTGTACCCACCCACTATGCATCCACACTGGTGACTATACCCACCCACTATGCACCCACACTGGTGACTGTACCCACCCACTATGCATCCACACTGGTGACTGTACCCACCCATTATGCATCCACACTGGTGACTGTACCCATCCACACTGGTGACTGTACCCATCCACACTGGTGACTGTACCCATCCACACTGGTGACCACCCACCCACTATGCATACACATTGGTGACTGTACCCACCCACACTGGTGACTACCCACCCACTATGCACCCACACTGGTGACTGTACCTACCCACTATGCATGCACACTGGTGAATGTACCTACCCACTATGCACCCACACTGGTGACTGTACCCACCCACTATGCATCCACACTGGTGACTGTACCCACCCACTATGCATACACACTGGCGACAGTACCCACCCACTATGCATCCACACTGGTGACTGTACCCATCCACACTGGTGACTGTACCCATCCACACTGGTGACTGTACCCATCCACACTGGTGACTACCCATCCACTATGCATACACACTGGTGACTGTACCCACCCACACTGGTGACTACCCACCCACTATGCACCCACACTGGTGACTGTACCTACCCACTATGCATGCACACTGGTGACTGTACCCACCCACTATGCATCCACACTGGTGACTGTACCTACCCACTATGCACCCACACTGGTGACTGTACCCACCCACTATGCATACACACTGGTGACTGTACCCACCCACTATGCATCCACACTGGTGACTGTACCCACCCACTATGCATCCACACTGGTGACTGTACCCATCAACTATGCATCCACACTGGTGACTGTACCCACCCACTATGCATACACACTGGTGACTGTACACACCCACTATGCATCCACACTGTGACTGTACACACCCACTATGCACCCACACTGGTGACTGTACCCACCCACTATGCACCCACACTGGTGACTGTACCCACCCACTATACATCCACACTGGTGACTGTACCCACCCACTATGCATCCACACTGGTGACTGTACCCACCCACTATGCATACACACTGGTAACTGTACCCACCCACACTGGTGACTGTATCCACCCACTATTCACCCACACTGGTGACTACCCACCCACTATACATCCAAACTGGTGACTGTACCCGCCCACTATGTATCCACACTGGTGACTACCCTCCCACTATGTATACACACTGGTGACTGTACCCACCCACTATGCATCCACACTGGTGACTGTACCCACCCACTATGCATCCACACTGGTGACTGTACCCACCCACTATGCATCCACACTGGTGACTGTACCACCCACTATGCTCCCACTATGGTGACTGTACCCACCTACTATACATACACACTGGTGACTGTACCCACCCACTATGCATCCACACTGGTGACTGTACCCACCCACAATACATCCACGCTGGTGACTCTACCCACCCACTATGCATCCACACTGGTGACTGTACCCACCCACTATGCATACACACTGGTGACTGTACCCACCAACAATGGTGACTGTATCCACCCATTATTCACCCACACTGGTGACTACCCACCCACTATGCACCCACACTGATGACTGTACCCACCCACTATGCATCCACACTGGTGACTGTACCCACCCATTATGCAACCACACTGGTGACTGTACCCACCCACTATGTATGCACACTGGTGACTGTACCCACCCACTATGCATCCACACTGGTGACTGTACCAGCCCACTATGCACCCACACTGGTGACTGTACCCACCCACTATGCACCCACACTGGTGACTGTACCCACCCACTATGCACCCACACTGGTGACTGTACCCACCCACTATGCATCCACACTGGTGACTGTACCCATCAACTATGCATCCACACTGGTGACTGTACCCACCCACTATGCATACACACTGGTGACTGTACCCACCCACTATGCATCCACACTGTGACTGTACCCACCCACTATGCACCCACACTGGTGACTGTACCCACCCACTATGCACCCACACTGGTGACTGTACCCACCCACTATACATCCACACTGGTGACTGTACCCACCCACTATGCATCCACACTGGTGACTGTACCCACCCACTATGCATACACACTGGTAACTGTACCCACCCACACTGGTGACTGTATCCACCCACTATTCACCCACACTGGTGACTACCCACCCACTATGCATCCAAACTGGTGACTGTACCCGCCCACTATGCATCCACACTGGTGACTACCCTCCCACTATGTATACACACTGGTGACTGTACCCGCCCACTATGCATCCACACTGGTGACTGTACCCACCCACTATGCATCCACACTGGTGACTGTACCCACCCACTATGCATCCACACTGGTGACTGTTCCGACCCACTATGCATCCACACTGGTGACTGTACCCACCCACTATGCTCCCACTATGGTGACTGTACCCACCCACTATACATACACACTGGTGACTGTGCCCACCCACTATGCATACACACTGGTGACTGTACCCACCCACTATGCTCCCACTATGGTGACTGTACCCACCTACTATACATACACACTGGTGACTGTACCCACCCACTATGCATCCACACTGGTGACTGTACCCACCCACAATACATCCACACTGGTGACTGTACCCACCCACTATGCATCCACACTGGTGACTGTACCCACCCACTATGCATACACACTGGTGACTGTACCCACCAACAATGGTGACTGTATCCACCCATTATTCACCCACACTGGTGACTACCCACCCACTATGCACCCACACTGATGACTGTACCCACCCAATATGCATCCACACTGGTGACTGTACCCACCCACTATGTATGCACACTGGTGACTGTACCCACCCACTATGCATCCACACTGGTGACTGTACCCGCCCACTATGCACCCACACTGGTGACTGTACCCACCCACTATGCACCCACACTGGTGACTGTACCCACCCACTATGCACCCACACTGGTGACTGTACCCACCCACTATGCATCCACACTGGTGACTGTACCCACCCACTATGCATCCACACTGGTGACTCTACCCACCCACTATGCATCCACACTGGTGACTGTACCCACCCACTATGTATCCACACTGGTGACTGTACCCACCCACTATGCATGCACACTGGTGACTGTACCCACCCACTATGCATACACACTGGTGACTGTACCCATCCACACTGGTGACTGTACCCATCCACACTGGTGACTGTACCCATCCACACTGGTGACTACCCACCCACTATGCATACACACTGGTGACTGTACCCACCCAC
>CM026395.1:75144893-75207991 GCA_014843695.1 Archivesica marissinica
ATACATAGGCGCCGGGATGTGTGTAGTGGTGGAATAATTGAGCCCATTGCAAATATTGTGCATCTCAAAATTTAGTTTGTGCTATTTTACGTGCTTGTTTAATTGATAAGGGCGATATATCATGTATATTATACATTGTCGTAAGAACTTTAGTCCTGCAATTGTATGTTACAAAATGCATTGAAATGCGAAATTGCTTCCTCATTTCAAAAAATCTCCGGGGGGCATGGCCCCGGACCCCCCTAGCGTACTCGCTCGCTATGCTCACTCGATAAACAAGCATATTTGGCCGTGCGTATCATCAAAATAGCTCCAGCAACGGCCCTGCAATGTATACTGTAAGTGATCCAGTCTGTACTGCCAGTGAATACTGTGAGTGATCCAGTCTGTACTGCCAATGAATATTGAGAGTGATCCAGTCTGTACTGCCAATGTATACTGTGAGTGATCCAGTCTGTACTGCCAGTGAATACTGTGAGTGATCCAGTCTGTACTGCCAATGTATACTGGGAGTGATCCAGTCTGTACTGCCAATGTATACTGTGAGTGATCCAGTCTGTACTGCCAATGTATACTGTGAGTGATCCAGTCTGTACTGCCAGTGTATACTGTGAGTGATCCAGTCTGTACTGCCAATGTATACTGGGAGTGATCCAGTCTGTACTGCCAATGTATACTGGGAGTGATCCAGTCTGTACTGCCAATGTATACTGTGAGTGATCCAGTCTGTACTGCCAGTGTATACTGGGAGTGATCCAGTCTGTACTGCCAATGTATACTGGGAGTGATCCAGTCTGTACTGCCAATGTATACTGGGAGTGATCCAGTCTGTACTGCCAATGTATACTGGGAGTGATCCAGTCTGTACTGCCAATGTATACTGGGAGTGATCCAGTCTGTACTGCCAATGTATACTGGGAGTGATCCAGTCTGTACTGCCAATGTATACTGGGAGTGATCCAGTCTGTACTGCCAATGTATACTGGGAGTGATCCAGTCTGTACTGCCAATGTATACTGGGAGTGATCCAGTCTGTACTGCCAATGTATACTGTGAGTGATCCAGTCTGTACTGCCAATGTATACTGGGAGTGATCCAGTCTGTACTGCCAATGTATACTGGGAGTGATCCAGTCTGTACTGCCAATGTATACTGGGAGTGATCCAGTCTGTACTGCCAATGTATACTGGGAGTGATCCAGTCTGTACTGCCAGTGTATACTGTGAGTGATCCAGTCTGTACTGCCAGTGTATACTGGGAGTGATCCAGTCTGTACTGCCAATGTATACTGGGAGTGATCCAGTCTGTACTGCCAATGTATACTGTGAATGATTCTGTATGTTCTGGTAGTGATCCAGTCTGTACTGCCAATGTATACTGTAAGTGATCCAGTCTGTACTACCAGTGTATACTGGGAGTGATCCAGTCTGTACTGCCAGTGTATACTGGGAGTGATCCAGTATGTACTGCCAGTGTATTCTGTAAGTGATCCAGTCTGTACTGCCAGTGTATACTGTAAGTGATCCAGTCTGTACTACCAGTGTATACTGTAAGTGATCCAGTCTGTACTGCCAGTGTATACTGTAAGTGATCCAGTCTGTACTGCCAATGTATACTGTAAGTGATCCAGTCTGTACTGCCAGTGTATACTGTAAGTGATCCAGTCTGTACTACCAGTGTATACTGTAAGTGATCCAGTCTGTACTGCCAGTGTATACTGGGAGTGATCCAGTCTGTACTGCCAATGTATACTGTAAGTGATCCAGTCTGTACTGCCAGTGAATACTGTGAGTGATCCAGTCTGTACTGCCAATGCAGGCCCGTCGCTGGGCATACGCAAGTACGCACGTGCGTATCATTGGTCTCAGAAAACGAAAAAAATGAAAACTCCAAAAATGCATTAAAACCCCGGGGGTGGGCTTGTAGGGATACATAGGCGCCGGGATGTGTGTAGTGGTGGAATAATTGAGCCCATTGCAAATATTGTGCATCTCAAAATTTAGTTTGTGCTATTTTACGTGCTTGTTTAATTGATAAGGGCGATATATCATGTATATTATACATCTAGCCTTAATTTATACCTTTATTCGGATTGTCGTAAGAACTTTAGTCCTGCAATTGTATGTTACAAAATGCAAGAAATTGCTTCCTCATTTCAAAAAAAATCCGGGGGGCATGGCCTCGGACCCCCCTAGCGTACTCGCTCGCTATGCTCACTCGATAAACAAGCATATTTTGGCCGTGCGTATCATCAAAATAGCTCCAGCAACGGCCCTGCAATGTATACTGTAAGTGATCCAGTCTGTACTGCCAGTGAATACTGTGAGTGATCCAGTCTGTACTGCCAATGAATATTGAGAGTGATCCAGTCTGTACTGCCAATGTATACTGTGAGTGATCCAGTCTGTACTGCCAGTGAATACTGTGAGTGATCCAGTCTGTACTGCCAATGTATACTGGGAGTGATCCAGTCTGTACTGCCAATGTATACTGTGAGTGATCCAGTCTGTACTGCCAATGTATACTGTGAGTGATCCAGTCTGTACTGCCAATGTATACTGTGAGTGATCCAGTCTGTACTGCCAATGTATACTGGGAGTGATCCAGTCTGTACTGCCAGTGTATACTGTGAGTGATCCAGTCTGTACTGCCAGTGTATACTGGGAGTGATCCAGTCTGTACAGCCAATGTATACTGGGAGTTATCCAGTCTGTACTGCCAATGTATACTGTGAGTGATCCAGTCTGTACTGCCAATTTATACTGGGATTGATTCTGTATGTTCTGGTAGTGATCCAGTCTGTACTGCCAATGTATACTGGGAGTGATCCAGTCTGTACTGCCAATGTATACTGGGAGTGATCCAGTCTGTACTGCCAATGTATACTGGGAGTGATCCAGTCTGTACTGCCAGTGTATACTGTGAGTGATCCAGTCTGTACTGCCAATGAATATTGAGAGTGATCCAGTCTGTACTGCCAATGTATACTGTAAGTGATCCAGTCTGTACTGCCAGTGAATACTGTGAGTGATCCAGTCTGTACTGCCAATGTATACTGGGAGTGATCCAGTCTGTACTGCCAATGTATACTGTGAGTGATCCAGTCTGTACTGCCAATGTATACTGTAAGTGATCCAGTCTGTACTGCCAGTGAATACTGTGAGTGATCCAGTCTGTACTGCCAATGAATATTGAGAGTGATCCAGTCTGTACTGCCAATGAATATTGAGAGTGATCCAGTCTGTACTGCCAGTGAATACTGTGAGTGATCCAGTCTGTACTGCCAATGTATACTTGGAGTGATCCAGTCTGTACTGCCAATGTATACTGGGAGTGATCCAGTCTGTACTGCCAATGTATACTTGGAGTGATCCAGTCTGTACTGCCAATGTATACTGGGAGTGATCCAGTCTGTACTGCCAATGTATACTTGGAGTGATCCAGTCTGTACTGCCAATGTATACTGGGAGTGATCCAGTCTGTACTGCCAGTGTATACTGGGAGTGATCCAGTCTGTACTGCCAATGTATACTGGGAGTGATCCAGTCTGTACTGCCAATGTATACTGGGAGTGATCCAGTCTGTACTGCCAATGTATACTGGGAGTGATCCAGTCTGTACTGCCAATGTATACTGGGAGTGATCCAGTCTGTACTGCCAATGTATACTGGGAGTGATCCAGTCTGTACTGCCAATGTATACTGGGAGTGATCCAGTCTGTACTGCCAATGTATACTGGGAGTGATCCAGTCTGTACTGCCAGTGTATACTGTGAGTGATCCAGTCTGTACTGCCAGTGTATACTGGGAGTGATCCAGTCTGTACTGCCAATGTGTACTGGGAATGATTCTGTATGTTCTGTAGTGATCCAGTCTGTACTGCCAATGTATACTGTAAGTGATCCAGTCTGTACTACCAGTGTATACTGGGAGTGATCCAGTATGTACTGCCAGTGTATACTGTAAGTGATCCAGTCTGTACTGCCAGTGTATACTGTAAGTGATCCAGTCTGTACTACCAGTGTATACTGTAAGTGATCCAGTCTGTACTACCAGTGTATACTGTAAGTGATCCAGTCTGTACTGCCAGTGTATACTGGGAGTGATCCAGTCTGTACTGCCAATGTATACTGTAAGTGATCCAGTCTGTACTGCCAGTGTATACTGTAAGTGATCCAGTCTGTACTACCAGTGTATACTGTAAGTGATCCAGTCTGTACTGCCAGTGTATACTGGGAGTGATCCAGTCTGTACTGCCAATGTATACTGTAAGTGATCCAGTCTGTACTGCCAGTGAATACTGTGAGTGATCCAGTCTGTACTGCCAATGTATACTGTAAGTGATCCAGTCTGTACTGCCAATGAATATTGAGAGTGATCCAGTCTGTACTGCCAATGAATATTGAGAGTGATCCAATCTGTACTGCCAATGAATATTGAGAGTGATCCAGTCTGTACTGCCAGTGAATACTGTGAGTGATCCAGTCTGTACTGCCAGTGTATACTGGGAGTGATCCAGTCTGTACTGCCAGTGTATACTGGGATTGATCCAGTCTGTACTGCCAATGTATACTGGGAGTGATCCAGTCTGTACTGCCAATGTATACTGGGAGTGATCCAGTCTGTACTGCCAATGTATACTGGGAGTGATCCAGTCTGTACTGCCAATGTATACTGGGAGTGATCCAGTATGTACTGCCAGTGTATACTGTATGTGATCCAGTCTGTACTACCAGTGTATACTGTATGTGATCCAGTCTGTACTGCCAGTGTATACTGGGAGTGATCCAGTCTGTACTGCCAATGTATACTGGGAGTGATCCAGTCTGTACTGCCAGTGTATACTGTAAGTGATCCAGTCTGTACTACCAGTGTATACTGTAAGTGATCCAGTCTGTACTGCCAGTGTATACTGTAAGTGATCCAGTCTGTACTGCCAGTGTATACTGGGAGTGATCCAGTCTGTACTGCCAGTGTATACTGGGAGTGATCCAGTCTGTACTGCCAGTGTATACTGTAAGTGATCCAGTCTGTACTGCCAGTGTATACTGGGAGTGATCCAGTCTGTACTGCCAATGTATACTGGGAGTGATCCAGTCTGTTCTGCCAATGTATGCTGTGAGTGATCCAGTCTGTACTGCCAATGTATACTGGGGGTGATCCAGTCTGTACTGCCAATGTATACTGGGAGTGATCCAGTCTGTACTGCCAGTGTATACTGGGAGTGATCCAGTCTGTACTGCCAGTGTATACTGGGAGTGATCCAGTCTGTACTGCCAGTGTATACTGTAAGTGATCCATTCTGTACTGCCAGTGTATACTGGGAGTGATCCAGTCTGTACTGCCAATGTATACTGGGAGTGATCCAGTCTGTACTGCCAATGTATACTGTGAGTGATCCAGTCTGTACTGCCAATGTATACTGGGGGTGATCCAGTCTGTACTGCCAATGTATACTGGGAGTGATCCAGTCTGTACTGCCAATGTATACTGGGAGTGATCCAGTCTGTACTGCTAATGAATACTGGGATTGATCCAGTCTGTACTGGGAGTGATCCAGTCTGTACTGCCAGTGTATACTGTGAGTGATCCAGTCTGTACTGCCAATGAATACTGGGAGTGATACAGTCTGTACTGGGATTGATCCAGTATGTTCTGCCAATGTATACTGGGAGTGATCCAGTCTGTACTGCCAGTGTATACTGTAAGTGATCCAGTCTGTACTGCCAGTGTATACTGTAAGTGATCCAGTCTGTACTGCCAGTGTATACTGTGAGTGATCCAGTCTGTACTGCCAGTGTATACTGGGAGTGATCCAGTCTGTACTGCCAATGTATACTGGGAGTGATCCAGTCTGTACTGCCAGTGTATACTGTGAGTGATCCAGTCTGTACTGCCAATGTATACTGGGATTGATTCTGTATGTTCTGGTAGTGATCCAGTCTGTACTGCCAATGTATACTGGGAGTGATCCAGTCTGTACTGCCAGTGTATACTGGGAGTGATCCAGTCTGTACTGCCAATGTATACTGGGAGTGATCCAGTCTGTACTGCCAATGTATACTGGGAGTGATCCAGTCTGTACTGCCAATGTATACTGTGAGTGATCCAGTCTGTACTGCCAATGTATACTGTAAGTGATCCAGTCTGTACTGCCAGTGTATACTGTGAGTGATCCAGTCTGTACTGCCAATGTATACTGGGAGTGATCCAGTCTGTACTGCCAGTGTATACTGGGAGTGATCCAGTCTGTACTGCCAATGTATACTGGGATTGATCCAGTCTGTACTGCCAATGTATACTGTGAGTGATCCAGTCTGTACTGCCAATGTATACTGGGAGTGATCCAGTCTGTACTGCCAGTGTATACTGGGAGTGATCCAGTCTGTACTGCCAGTGTATACTGGGAGTGATCCAGTATGTACTGCCAGTGTATACTGTGAGTGATCCAGTCTGTACTGCCAGTGTATACTGTAAGTGATCCAGTCTGTACTGCCAATGTATACTGGGAGTGATCCAGTCTGTACTGCCAGTCGTAAGCCTTTGATGCAAGGGTGCTCGCCATCATGCTGCCAACTATAGACTTGTCTTCATGACAAGTCAAGTATTATACATGTATAATATTTACAAGTAACATACATGTAGGATTGAGGAGAATGCAACTTGCTTATATGGTTACCTCTTCCCTAATTGATATGTGATTTTATTCGATGTTATATGTATGCATGTTCCATTAATGTCAAACCCCTTGCAGGGCCCTTCCTGGGCATGCTTAGCCGACCATAGCTGTTAACCAGTACCATGCAATGTGTACGAGGTGCCTTGCTCAATGACACTGCATACGTCGCCTGACTGAGTATCGATGCCACACTATATATTTCATTGATAGCTCTAAAACTGCTGACTCTGTATACTATACGTTGGTGTCATATATTTGAACAAGTCATTTAATTAAATCACAAGAACATGTTCGTAACACCTTCGTTTTATTTTATACAAACACGCCAAATTAATATTTCCGGTTGAGCAATCTCGTCAGATAATTAAACATTTGTCTGCATTATTTCTATATTATATTCAGTAAGATCGTTGACGTTATTAATTAGTTATATGTAGCAATATAATTATTCAGTCTGCTATTATTAAATTATATTTGAGCCATATAACGATGAAATATCGTAATTAATAAATCTAACCTATTATCTGGATAAGAACTTATTCGGACAAAGTATATAATTCCAATAATATTATATATATATATTCCATTTATGTCAACCCAATTGACCTATGCTTGAGGTTTCGTTACAATGCACTTTCTCAACTAGAGGTTTCAAGACTTTCCAGAAAGCTTGTTAAAAAATATTGCCAAGTAGTAAACAGTGGTATTAAAGAGATTGGTTTTTTGTGGCAGTCGGTTGTTTTTTGTTATTTTATTAAATTTTGAGTGAAATCTGGTAGGGTTGCAGCCAAAAATAATGTGGTTGGGGAACCCCAAACACGGGTACTATTTTCTTTTTGCCTTGTTATAAAGTGGAAGAGTGACAGTATGCATGAATTCTTTTCAGAGTTGCAGGAAGATGGCATCAAAAAATGTACGGAAGCCAAAAATGGTGGTGTTTGACTTAGGTAAATTCAAATTCATACTTGTGTGACTTTTCTGACCTCATTAAACGGCATCAACACATGCTTTTTACAGCGCTTACATGTTACTACAGTTCTGCTCAAGCATAGTTGATATGGCTGCTAGCGGTACTAGTAGTCATCCTCATGCCATTTTAGCCCCGTCCTCTTGTCTTGGTACTAGTAATCATCCTCATGCCATTTTAGCCCCGTCCTCTTGTCTTTTTATACTATCCTCAACAGATGCCTTCAGGCGGGCAGACATATATAGCTTAGAACTCGTCCGCTCTTTTCACAAATATGTACTGCAGTACTTCTTACTATCAATCACCATAATTTAGCAAAATGTTCAAGGGGCTAACCCCAAAATACCCCCTCCCGCACCTCATCGCAGCTCAAAATGTGCCATGCCCTTTTTTTTCACTTACCCCGCCCTTTTTCTGACCCACACTGCTCCTTTTTTGTCAGATTTGGTTTAAGATGTTCAGAAATTATTTTCACTTTTTATGTGAAGGCATCCGGGGGCGATCCTCCTTTTTTCAGTATTTTGGCAGATTTCTTATTTTTCACAATTTTCCATATATCGGTGCCAGATGTAAAATGTACATATCTCGATTTTAGACTTAATACATGTATATATTTATAGAAGTATATTTTCAGATTATACACTTTGGCCATTTTGGATTGACACACACGTGGATCCACCATTTCAGAAGAGAAGGTAAGTTTATGACATAACAGGGATCATTCTAGAGGACGATGTGGACGAAATAGTCGCCCTAGGGACCCTGACCTCTGGGCGCCCCACTTCTCCCTTAAAAAATTTTTTTTACAATTTCCATACACAATTTTGTCCAGTAAGAAACACTGGCCCATTATAAAGCACTCCTTCTATTCAAATGTTGTATTTAATGGTCATACTGTACATTTTAACCATATTTTGTTGAAATGTATTAAATAACACCATTTAAAGATGCGATCACACACTTTCTCTCACTTCTCCCAGAAATTCTGACCTAGAATGAACCCTGGACATAAGTAGTAACTGTCTTTGCCCAGCTTTCACTACCGTAAGGCCAAACAAACATAGTTGTAGTTTGTAGCATTATGAGTATCAGTTTGTCACAGACTTGCTTCTTTACATACATCACCACGTCGAGAGAGACACATGCAATATTCTGGACATACATCACCACGTCGAGAGAGACACATGCAGTATTCTGGACATTGCTCTTGGAAAATGTGGGTTACGACGCTACATACAGTCTAACCTGTGTTAGTGGTCACCTCCATTAAGCAGTCAACCAGTATTAAGCAGCCAATCTGTATTAAGCAGCCAGTTTCCAGATTCTCAATATGTTGTTTTATTATATATTTGCCCTCTATTATGCAGCCACCTGTGCTAAGCAGCCATTTCTGTGCTTCCCTTGGCTGGCTGCTTAAGACAGGTTTGACTAGATATATAAAAACATTGACCTTATTTGGATACAGGTCAGGAGGTGTGGTGGATAAACGTGGTAGGAAGGTTGAGGCGTATCCTGAGGTACCAAAGATGCTAGAAGAGTTGAAATCAGACGGTTATATCATAGCTGTGGCATCAAGGTTTCTTTATATTTGTTTGACAATTGAAGGTTCTTTTTCGGTTTTTATGAACAAATTAAAAAAGCTGACATTTCATACCTTGATAAAACGCAGAAAGAACATTCAATTGTTATAACTACAACTAAAATTATATAAGTTGCAAACAAGGTGTCGTTTTGATTTGTGAACGTTTCCATACAGTACAGGAACTTTTACGTTGTACACGTTCCTATTGTGTTGGAACGGACTATATTTTTGTGCAGTTGCTCATCAATACTCACCTTGGATACTTAGAGAATTTATCTAATTTCATCTTCCTGAACTGCTTGGTCAATTTTGATGAAACATGATATATGGAGCTAGTAAATCAAACTGAGCTAACATCATTCTGATTTAAGTTCCAAGATGGCCGTCATGGCAGCCATTTTGAAAATGTATTTCTAACTTCTCTTGAACTTGTTGGTGATTTCGGATTACATTTTACTATAGCAGGTAGGACATCTAATGGATGAAAAACAGCTGAAATATTGAGACTGCCTTGGAATTCGGCAACAATCTTAAAGCGACAGTTACCCGATATCATTAAAGCGACATTACATCACAAAAAATCAAAACAAAATGCATTGTTTATGTATAAATAGCATTACGACTACAAATTCTTCCAAAATAATTCAAACTCAAAGTTTCAATCTATAAACAGTGTTTTGCAGTCAACAAATTCTCAAAAGTGAAAGTATGATTTTTTATTATTGGGAGTCTATACTAAGCACGTGATATTGTCAATTTGAGATCATATAAATCAGATTAGTTTAAAAATATATATGCATAGCACAAATGTGAGACATAACGGTAAATCTGACCATAAATGTTGTTATTCGGGATACACGCGTTGTATTATGCATGGATGTTGACCCTGTTTACATTATTTTGTTATGTCAACAAACGTCGTATACGGCGTTTGTTTATTAATTGAAATACTGGGATTCTCTGGCAAATATTTGTGTGGAAAAGTACACATGTACCATATAATGGAACATTACATTCTGTACAAATATGCTTGTTCACCGATATAATGTCGCTTTAAGAATAATCTTTGACGACTTTAGCGATGTAGTGTCGCTTTAAAAATACTCATTCAGCGATACTCATATTAAATTAGCTGTGTATATGCAATGTTATTATAATGCACACATTCTGTTGTTACAGGACATCATGTACAAAGGAAGCCAACTCACTTATTGCTATGTTTGATTGGGATCAATATTTCACATACAAAGAGATATATCCGGGTTGTAAATTAAACCATTTCCAGAAGTAAGTATGTGAAGTTTGTATGTTAGCTTGATTAACCTTGCAGACTGTATGTATTTACATGTTAAGGAAGCACAATGATCAACCATTATCGTGGACTGTTGTAACTAATCTGAGACGTTACAAATGTGCTAATCGCGATAAGATTAAATAAGATAAACCCGTAGCATAGCAGCAATATTTTGTATTTGAAATTGATTCTTGTGATTACCACGGCTACCTTTATACAACAAACACCAGCATGTCCAGGAGGTGATTGTTGTTTGGGGTGGTGATTGTTCTTGTGGGAGATTGTTGTGGTGTGATTGTTGCTGGTGGGTGATTGGTATATTTTAATCCTGTTCCAATTGGCTGATTGTTTGCAGATTTATGGCCCCTTGCACATTTTTATAATATAAAGCTTGTTTTTGCTTCATCTACAAAAACCCTTGTTGGTTTTTAAAAAAAACAATTCAGTGTTTGTCTCTCCTGAAATGTTGTAAACATGCAGTTTCCAGGGTTACCTCTGTCTGAATTTTTGTTTGCCACTTCTGTCACCAATTGATAAAAACTGGAGCAAATTTGAAACACTTGGAGCCCACTTAGAGCCATATAGTTATCAGATAAATATTTGAAGCTATATATTTGACTAAAAAAAATGTTGTGCCAAATATTCGCCAAACCCAGAAGTTGAATTGGAGACCATCGTTAAGGAACTACTTGATAATGCTACATTTATTGCAATAACTTCCCGTATTTCACTTCCATGTTTGTAGTGCTCCACTGGAGACCATCGTTAAGGTCCTACTTGATAATGCTACATTTATTGCAATAACTTCCCGTATTTCACTTCCATGTTTGTAGTACTCCACTGGAGACCATCGTTAAGGAACTACTTGATAATGCTACATTTATTGCAATAACTTCCCGTATTTCACTTCCATGCTTGTAGTACTCCACTGGAGACCATCGTTAAGGAACTACTTGATAATGCTACATTTATTGCAATAACTTCCCATATTTCACTTCCATGTTTGTAGTACTCCACTGGAGACCATCGTTAAGGAACTACTTGATAATGCTACATTTATTGCAATAACTTCCCGTATTTCACTTCCATGTTTGTAGTACTCCACTGGAGACCATCGTTAAGGTCCTACTTGATAATGCTACATTTATTGCAATAACTTCCCGTATTTCACTTCCATGTTTGTAGTACTCCACTGGAGACCATCGTTAAGGTCCTACATGATAATGCTACATTTATTGCAATAACTTCCCGTATTTCACTTCCATGTTTGTAGTACTCCACTGGAGACCATCGTTAAGGTCCTACTTGATAATGCTACATTTATTGCAATAACTTCCCGTATTTCACTTCCATGCTTGTAGTACTCCACTGGAGACCATCGTTAAGGAACTACTTGATAATGCTACATTTATTGCAATAACTTCCCGTATTTCACTTCCATGTTTGTAGTACTCCACTGGAGACCATCGTTAAGGTCCTACTTGATAATGCTACATTTATTGCAATAACTTCCCGTATTTCACTTCCATGTTTGTAGTACTCCACTGGAGACCATCGTTAAGGTCCTACTTGATAATGCTACATTTATTGCAATAACTTCCCGTATTTCACTTCCATGTTTGTAGTACTCCACTGGAGACCATCGTTAAGGAACTACTTGATAATCCTACATTTATTGCAATAACTTCCCGTATTTCACTTCCATGTTTGTAGTACTCCACTGGAGACCATCGTTAAGGTCCTACTTGATAATGCTACATTTATTGCAATAACTTCCCGTATTTCACTTCCATGTTTGTAGTACTCCACTGGAGACCATCGTTAAGGAACTACTTGATAATGCTACATTTATTGCAATAACTTCCCGTATTTCACTTCCATGTTTGTAGTACAGTGGAACCTCTCTAAACCAGACATCTTCGGGACTGGATCAAAAGTCCGGTTTACAGAGGTTTCCGGTTTTCAGAGGTTTTTTATTGATGTGTTTTCAAAACTGCATATAACCTTTATAAAGTACATATGCCTTTATAGTTTATACTGTATTATTGCAGAAATATTTTTGAAAAACATTTCTTTAAATATTATTTTGTAAAACAAATTGTCAAAAGTTGCGAAAATCATAATTATCTTGTGTGACTGGATTATATTGTGCTTTCACAGGTGATCAAACGGTTGCATCAAACAATAAATTACGAGATTCACAAAATCCTTTATTCGTTATCAAACAAGTTTTATAATTGCCTATAGGATAGTAATCTACACGTGATTATAACATAATCCCCCAGTTAGCCGACAAATTAACTATACATGAGTGCTAATTGCAGTAGTCATCAATCAGCCTGACATCTTATAATCTTGCGCGATTATCACACGTTCATAGATCAAACGCGCAAACGAGATTGGAAAGTGTCAGCAGCGTGTCAATTTATGACGGAATACACAAACAAATTCAACACTTTTTAGTTTATTGATGAAGACCTATGTCGCCTAAAAGTTGTTCCGGTTTTGGGAGGTGAAATTACATCAAACTGTACCCAAATTATGCAAATTTTTCGTCCGGTTTCCGGAGTTGAGAGGTTCCGGTTTCCAGAGTGATTTTATGTAAGAAATAAAGAAGAAACAATTCGGGACTTTCAAAAACGTCCGGTTTTGGGAGTATTCCGATTTAGAGAGGGTCCGGTTTTGGGAGGTTCCACTGTACTTCACTGGAGACCATCGTTAAGGTCCTACTTGATAATGCTACATTTATTGCAATAACTTCACGTATTTCACTTCCATGTTTGTAGTACTCCACAGAGGCAACAATGTGTTAGGAGACATACGCATTTTGTTTGTTTTTTCTTCAAAAATAATTTCTAGTGTTTGTATGATATTAACAGGGGATCGAACCTACAATCATTGGATAATATGCGAGCGTGTTAACCACTGAACCAATAATCCGCTACAGCCAGTATATCTTTTTTTTGAAAATTTATTAACTCTGCTACCGGTTGCATATTAGAGCGACGGGCAATTTACCTAACAACACCTTTCCTGGGCAGGCTCCAGCGGTTAGCCAGTACCTGCTGCACCAACCTCCGTAGGAAACTGCCAACTTGTTCATATAAAAAGACACAGCCAGTATATGTAACCTAGGTGTTATATTTATATTAACAGATTCAGGGATGACAGTGGATTACAGTATATGTAACCTAGGTGTTATATTTATATTAACAGATTCAGGGATGACAGTGGATTACAGTATACAGATATGCTCTTCTTTGACGATGAGTATAGAAACATAAAAGACTTGTCAGCAGTTGGTATGTACATTGTAGTTGTATGTACATTGTAGTTGTATGTACATTGTAGTTGTATGTACATTGTAGTTGTATGTACATTGTAGTTGTATGTACATTGTAGTTGGTATGTACATTGTAGTTGATATGTACATTGTAGTTGGTATGTACATTGTAGTTGATATCTTCCAGGGGTCACATGTTTCTATGTAGATGATGCAGTATTTATATGGAATCTATCTTCCAGGGGTCACATGTTTCTATGTAGATGATGCAGTATTTATATGGAATCTATCTTCCAGGGGTCACATGTTTCTATGTAGATGATGCAGTATGGAATCTATCTTCCAGGGGTCACATGTTTCTATGTAGATGATGCAGTATGGAATCTATCTTTCAGGGGTCACATGTTTCTATGTAGATGATGCAGTATTTATATGGAATATATCTTCCAGGGGTCACATGTTTCTATGTAGATGATGCAGTATTTATATGGAATCTATCTTCCAGGGGTCACATGTTTCTATGTAGATGATGCAGTATGGAATCTATCTTTCAGGGGTCACATGTTTCTATGTAGATGATGCAGTATTTATATGGAATATATCTTCCAGGGGTCACATGTTTCTATGTAGATGATGCAGTATTTATATGGAATCTATCTTCCAGGGGTCACATGTTTCTATGTAGATGATGCAGTATTTATATGGAATCTATCTTCCAGGGGTCACATGTTTCTATGTAGATGATGCAGTATGGAATCTATCTTTCAGGGGTCACATGTTTCTATGTAGATGATGCAGTATTTATATGGAATCTATCTTCCAGGGGTCACATGTTTCTATGTAGATGATGCAGTATTTATATGGAATCTATCTTCCAGGGGTCACATGTTTCTATGTAGATGATGCAGTATTTATATGGAATCTATCTTCCAGGGGTCACATGTTTCTATGTAGATGATGCAGTATTTATATGGAATCTATCTTCCAGGGGTCACATGTTTCTATGTAGATGATGCAGTATGGAATCTATCTTTCAGGGGTCACATGTTTCTATGTAGATGATGCAGTATTTATATGGAATCTATCTTCCAGGGGTCACATGTTTCTATGTAGATGATGCAGTATTTATATGGAATCTATCTTCCAGGGGTCACATGTTTCTATATAGATGATGCAGTATGGAATATATCTTCCAGGGGTCACATGTTTCTATGTAGATGATGCAGTATGGAATCTATCTTCCAGGGGTCACATGTTTCTATGTAGATGATGCAGTATTTATATGGAATATATCTTCCAGGGGTCACATGTTTCTATGTAGATGAAGCAGTAGGGGTTACAGAAAGTGTCATCAAAGAAGGGTTTCAACAGTTTGCCGATGGAATCAAGAGAACAAGTTGACGGGGATTCAAACTAGACGACTTTAATGTACATTTTCTGTGATAGATTGTCCCTAGGAAATATTTAATATCCCTCAGCTCCGCCCATATTCACCATAATCTAGCTCCATAAATGGTGTGAGTTTTGTTGATTTTAATTGTTTTTGGCTTCACTACAGTCAAACCTGTCTTAAGCAGCCAGCCAAGGGAATCACAGAAAGTGACTGCTTTAGCCTGCTTAGCACAGGTGGTTTCTTAATAGAGGTCGAATGTATAATAAAACAAATTATTCGGAATCCGGAAATTGGCTGCCTTTTACAGGTTGGCTGTTTAAAAGAGGTGACCACTAATACAGGTTTAACTGTATATTGAATACCTGTGAGAGATATTCTACTCAGCTTGGTTAGGCGTTGGCAGACCATTTAGAGATTTGAACTGAAGATAACTCATGCATACAATTACACGATGGCTAGTCATACAGTACTGTTGTAACTGTAAATATTCAATGTTTCAGCTTGACTTTAACATTTAGCATACTGATGATCGGGACGATTTCATTGAAATGTCAAGCCCTACTTTCTAGGAAAAATAAGAAAAATATTACACATTTGTTATCTGCTCATTTCGCCGACAGCGTGCTAAATGTTAATGAGCTGTCTTATATGTTCTTTCTGTGCCTACATGGACAGTAACCCCCTCTCTCCCCCACCCAATATTGCATTCAGATGAACTATTCTTCCCTGTTACGTTCTATGATGTAATTAGCACACACACAGCTTGTGTATTATACTTCCCTGTTACGTTCTATGATGTAATTAGCACACACACAGCTCGTGTATTATACTTCCCTGTTACGTTCTATGACCGTTCTATGATGTAATTAGCACACACACAGCTCGTGTATTATACTTCCCTGTTACGTTCTAGGACGTAATTAGCACAAACACAGCTCGTGTATTATACTTCCCTGTTACGTTCTAGGACGTAATTAGCACAAACACAGCTTGTGTATTATACTTCCTTGTTGCGTTCTAGGACGTAATTAGCACACACACAGCTCGTGTATATGATTTTCTGCTTTATTTTGCCTGCATGTAGAACATGTGTTAATTTACACCGGTACTGTAATAATATACAACTGTGATAATACTAATAGGTATAACACCACTAAGAGTATCATATGAGTAGAGGTCTAGACACTACATTCCCCCTTCCAAAAAGAAAAAAGTCCCCCATTTAACACTTTGATATTTCATTCTTTGTGTACTTTTGATGGCTAAGAGTCACCAATAAGAAAGGGCAGCATCCCCCTTCAGTAACAAAGTGTGGGTGTGTGGATACTGACCCTTTTTTAAAAGTTTATTTAACGTCGCTACCGGTTACCCGTATGAACGAATGGCAGTTTGTTCTGGTTTTACGCCTGAATCAGCACCATTTTGGGCCGGTGGGCAGTTTAACTAACAACACATTTCCTGGGCAGGCTCCAGCGGTTAATCAGTACTTGGTGCACCATCCTGGGCAGGCTCCAGCGGTTAACCAGTACTTGGTGCACCATCCTGGGCAGGCTCCAGCAGTTAACCAGTACTTGGTGCACCAACCTCCGTAAGAAACTGCCTACATTTTCATATATAGAGACACGGTCTGAATGGGACTTGAACCCTTATTTTGCATTTAGAGAAAGCCGTTATATATATATACAGTATATATATTGTAAGTGATAATACAAACCACCATTGACATACAGATAAGTCAGATATATTTACAACTATACAATGTCATTTATTAGTCTCTAATATTGTTGTATGTATAAATACATTTACCATGGACTCCAGGGTTTATGACATTTTGTTCTATAAATTCTATCTTACCTATATATGGTATACAAGTGTGTCTTGTAAAAGTGTAGTTTCCCAAACTGAATGGAAGCAATATTTCACTGGTTTCCACTCTGTTGTGTACATTAAAAATGTCCAATTATTGGATTCTTTCCTGAGAAACATGTGCAATTCTTGTTAATCTAAGGAGTACAATTACATAGTAATAACCTTGGTAGATTGTAGAGTTTGTGTCATTTGAACAGGAGAATGACTGTAAGCAGATTATCAAAATAAAACATGAAATCCATTTATTTCGTTTTTTATTTCAACAAACTAATAAAACACGTGTGTATGTACTTTTGTAGTTTTGTTTTTGAAGTTTGTAACACACCACCAACAGTTTATGTCGTGCGGCGACTCTCCAGCTGTTATTGTTGGAGGAAGACCCCGGGTGCCCCTCCGAGACGTACATCAGGCACGGACAGGTAGAACCACTGACCTAACGCAAGTCCGCTGAATAGCTTCCTCACAGTTTAGTAAGTACATGAATACAAAATGAAACACATCAAATATCTCCATCCACCTTGAGAAATTCCCAGTTTCCTTAAAATCAGGGCTCATTCTAGAGGGCGAATTGGGTGAAATAGTTCCCCTAGAGACCCTGATCCCCGGGGCTCCCACTTCTCCCTAAATTATTTCTAAATGTTCATACAATAGCTACACTAGCCCATTATAAAGAACTTCTATTCAAATGTTGTATTTAATGGTCATACTGTGCATTTTAACCATATTTTGTTGACATTTATTAAATAACATCATTTATGGACGCGGTCTCACTTCTCCCAAACATTCTCACCTAGAATGTACCCTGTACGTGGGTTGTGAAGTTTTGTATTGGTTCAACTGTCCTGTTATGGGGACAATACAAACATTCTCACCTAGAATGTACCCTGTACGTGGGTTGTGAAGTTTTGTATAGGTTCAACTGTCCTGTTATGGGGACAATACAAACATTCATAAAGCAGAATCTATTCTTGTAAACGAGCTTTATTGAGTAACAATAAATGTCTTCCACTCTTATCAATAATTGTATGCAAATAATATGTTAAAAAGACAGTTCAATTTGCACCAACTATACCCAGGTATATTTATAATCCCTTGTAATATGACTTTGTCTCATCTATGCAGAAAATATTTTAACTTTCTACAAATGGTTGGTAGCTTCACTTCCACACCCGAAGCATTTGACTTGAAATGTTACTATAGCTGACTGTGTGATAACTCTACTATGCTTGTTGAATTCCTATATGCAAACCAGGATTCATGGTTACCATGGTTACAGCTCGGAATTCCTATATGCAAACCAGGATTCATGGTTACAGCTCGGAATTCCTATATGTAAACCAGGATTCATGGTTACCATGGTTACAGCTCGGAATTCCTATATGCAAACCAGGATTCATGGTTACAGCTCGGAATTCCTATATGTAAACCAGGATTCATGGTTACAGCTCGGAATTCCTATATGCAAACCAGGATTCATGGTTACAGCTCGGAATTCCTATATGCAAACCAGTATTCATGGTTACCATGGTTACAGCTCGGAATTCTTATATGCAAACCAGGATTCATGGTTACAGCTCCCACAATTTACAAAAAAACAAATGTCATAAAATCTTCGCTAGGAAATATCGTCTGATTCCTGTTTTCTCGTCTTTTCAAGGTATTCGGCAATTTTCCTAAAATCTACATCATTTTCCATATTGTGTCTCCATTTCTGCAGTACATGCATGTCTTGTGCAGCTTGCATTTCGTCGTGCTCTGGCTGAATCTTAATAGGACCTGTAATCGGTTTCGGAAAACATCCCATATCAAGACCCAGACATCTACTATAATATACACATATACCGATGCTGAGAACCGTCGAGATGAGACAGAATAGCTCTAGAATGAGAACGAACACGGCCATTCCGAAGTTGAAGTCGGTGTTGATGGCGTAGGAACATGTGTCAGACAGGCAGAGTCCGTAGATGCTGGTGATGACGACGCCAGCTATACACGATACCGATGCACAGGGCGACAGTATGAGGTACATAATCACCTGCAAGAACATAGAAAATTACGAACTTGCTAATGAGAAACATTAGTCAGTTACTGCCCTTGAATACTCGTTCAGTTACTGCCCTTGAATACTCGTTCAGTTACTGCCCTTGAATACTCATTCAGTTACTGCCCTTGAATACTCATTCAGTTACTGCCCTTGAATACTCGTTCAGTTACTGCCCTTGAATACTCGTAAACGATTGGTCCTCTTAATTTGTTTCCTCTGTTAAAAAATTGCCAACACTTTGAGATAAATTGAAAACATGACCGTAGCTAAAGATTTCTTCGAGATATAGGGGCACCCGTGGTCCTCCACCAATAGCTGGAGTCGCGTCAACCTAAACTGTTGGTGCGACTCTAAATCTAAAAACAAACAATAATTTCGGGGGTAGGGGGGGGGTGAAATTTATAAATGTCATTGTAATTTGCATTTAAAAATAAATGTGTCAAAGGTGTTCACATCAGGGAATGGATGCATCAATATGTGTCTACAACATGGAATGGAGATATGTGTATCTGTGGAGCAAAGGGTTAACACACAACAGTATTGCTCAATATGTGTCTACAACATGGACTGGAGATATGTGTATCTGTGGAGTAACGGGTTAACACAACAGTATTGCTCAATATGTGTCTACAACATGGAATGGAGATATGTGTATCTGTGGAGTAATGGGTTAACACAACAGTATTGCTCAATATGTGTCTACAACATGGAATGGAGATATGTGTATCTGTGGAGTAACGGGTTAACACAACGGTATTGCTCAATATGTGTCTACAACATGGAATGGAGATATGTGTATCTGTGGAGTAACGGGTTAACACAACAGTATTGCTCAATATGTGTCTACAACATGGAATGGAGATATGTGTATCTGTGGAGTAATGGGTTAACACAACGGTATTGCTCAATATGTGTCTACAACATGGACTGGAGATATGTGTATCTGTGGAGTAACGGGTTAACACACAACGCTATTGCTAGGAGTTTCATACTGCATAGTATTTAAGTTCTTATAAGAGGCCACATGTCAACACCACTTGCCACTGGTTTCTCATATATCAAGACGATGGTTTTTATCAGACTGGTCTGTTTACACAGGTTTGGCTGTATTTCCATTCAAAGTATAACCATGGTAACAAGCAACCGACAATAAATACTTACCAACGGCTTTACTTGTGTAGCAATGAGAATTTCAAGCCAAGTGTTCTTTCCTGTATAGTATACCGCGCCTCCAACTCCAGACAACAATAGAACCTGAATACACCATCATTATACGCATGTAATATAAGTATACATTATGTACTATACAGTGTGTAATGAGAGACATAGGTCTGAATGCTCGGCGAACGTTGAGAGATGACTTCCCTCAGCGACCGTTGAGAGATGGCTTCCCTCAGCGACCGTTGAGAGATGGCTTCCCTCGGTGACCGTTGAGAGATGGCTTCCCTCGGTGACCGTTGAGAGATGGCTTCCCTCGGCGACCGTTGAGAGATGGCTTCCCTCGGCGACCGTTGAGAGATGGCTTCCCTCGGTGACCGTTGAGAGATGGCTTCCCTCGGTGACCGTTGAGAGATGGCTTCCCTCGGCGACCGTTGAGAGATGGCTTCCCTCGGTGACCGTTGAGAGATGGCTTCCCTCGGCGACCGTTGAGAGATGGCTTCCCTCGGTGACCATTGAGAGATGGCTTCCCTCAGCGACCGTTTAGACATTGTTTTGGACCGAGTCAAATCTTTGAGGCGACCGTGGAGATCATTGGCAGATCATTGCGAGACATTTCTCTCTCAACTTTCGCCACCTCTGTGTAAAGGCGGGTTTATAGACCGATTCGATATAAGTCCATCATTTTAGCTGGACCCGTATTTAGTTTTCTGTTGTTGTTAATTATAACAAATTCGAACATAAATTAACAAAATGATGTCACTCTTGACCAATTTAAGATTTTGGAATTTCAAGATGTCCGCCAAACAAAGATGCATCACATCTCAACTTCCAGACCACATAGACTGTTGATTATTGCGCCTAAACCCAAAATTATTATAATCAGACATAAAACACAAAACATTCAGTTAAGATTTTGCCGAACTAAGACGATGTCAAATAGATGCATTAAATCAAAAGCAATAATGTTCTAATATGATAACTTTCCAGCTTAGAGTACCCATCTCGGGTGTCGGTAATATGATAACTTTCCAGTTTAGAGTACCCATCTCGGGTGTCGGTAATATGATAACTTTCCAGTTTAGAGTACCCATCTCGGGTGTCGGTAATATGATAACTTTCCAGTTTAGAGTACCCATATCGGGTGTCAGTAATATGATAACTTTCCAGTTTAGAGTATCCATCTCGGGTGTCGGTAATATGATAACTTTCCAGTTTAGAGTACCCATCTCGGGTGTCGGTAATATGATAACTTTCCAGTTTAGAATACCCATCTCGGGTGTCGGTAATATGATAACTTTCCAGTTTAGAGCACCCATATCGGGTGTCGGTAATATGATAACTTTCCAGTTTAGAATACCCATCTCGGGTGTCGGTAATATGATAACTTTCCAGTTTAGAATACCCATCTCGGGTGTCGGTAATATGATAACTTTCCAGTTTAGAATACCCATCTCGGGTGTCGGTAATATGATAACTTTCCAGTTTAGAGTACCCATCTCGGGTGTCGGTAATATGATAACTTTCCAGTTTAGAGTACCCATCTCGGGTGTCGGTAATATGATAACTTTCCAGTTTAGAGTACCCATCTCGGGTGTCGGTAATATGATAACTTTCCAGTTTAGAGTACCCATATCGGGTGTCGGTAATATGATAACTTTCCAGTTTAGAGTACTCATATCGGGTGTCGGTAATATGATAACTTTCCAGTTTAGAGTACCCATCTCGGGTGTCGGTAATATGATAACTTTCCAGTTTAGAGTACCCATCTCGGGTGTCGGTAATATGATAACTTTCCAGTTTAGAGTACCCATCTCGGGTGTCGGTAATATGATAACTTTCCAGTTTAGAGTACCCATCTCGGGTGTCGGTAATATGATAACTTTCCAGTTTAGAGTACCCATCTCGGGTGTCAGTAATATGATAACTTTCCAGTTTAGAATACCCATCTCGGGTGTCGGTAATATGATAACTTTCCAGTTTAGAATACCCATCTCGGGTGTCGGTAATATGATAACTTTCCAGTTTAGAGTACCCATCTCGGGTGTCGGTAATATGATAACTTTCCAGTTTAGAGTACCCATCTCGGGTGTCGGTAATATGATAACTTTCCAGTTTAGAGTACCCATCTCGGGTGTCGGTAATATGATAACTTTCCGGTTTAGAGTACCCATCTCGAGTGTCGGTAATATGATAACTTGCCAGTTTAGAATACCCATCTCGGGTGTCGGTAATATGATAACTTTCCAGTTTTGAGTACCCATATCGGGTGTCGGTAATATGATAACTTTCCAGTTTAGAGTACCCATCTCGGGTGTCGGTAATATGATAACTTTCCAGTTTAGAGTACCCATATCGGTGACGGTAATATGATAACTTTCCAGTTTAGAGTACCCAACTCGGGTGTCGGTAATATGATAACTTTCCAGTTTAGAGTACCTATCTCGGGTGTCAGTAATATGTTAACTTTCCAGTTTAGAGTATCCATCTCGGGTGTCGGTAATATGATAACTTTCCAGTTTAGAGTACCCATCTCGGGTGTCGGTAATATGATAACTTTCCAGTTTAGAATACCCATCTCGGGTGTCGGTAATATGATAACTTTCCAGATTAGAGTACCCATCTCGGGTGTCAGTAATATGATAACTTTCCAGTTTAGAGTACCCATATCGGTGACGGTAATATGATAACTTTCCAGTTTAGAGTACCTATCTCGGGTGTCAGTAATATGTTAACTTTCCAGTTTAGAGTATCCATCTCTGGTGTCGGTAATATGATAACTTTCCAGTTTAGAGTACCCATCTCGGGTGTCGGTAATATGATAACTTTCTAGTTTAGAATACCCATCTCGGGTGTCGGTAATATGATAACTTTCCAGTTTAGAGTACCCATCTCGGGTGTCGGTAATATGATAACTTTCCAGTTTAGAGTATCCATCTCGGGTGTCGGTAATATGATAACTTTCCAGTTTAGAGTACCCATCTCGGGTGTCGGTAATATGATAACTTTCCAGTTTAGAGTACCCATCTCGGGTGTCGGTAATATGATAACTTTCTAGTTTAGAATACCCATCTCGGGTGTCGGTAATATGATAACTTTCCAGTTTAGAGTACCCATCTCGGGTGTCGGTAATATGATAACTTTCTAGTTTAGAATACCCATCTCGGGTGTCGGTAATATGATAACTTTCTAGTTTAGAGTACCCATCTCGGGTGTCGGTATCAATATTCAGGCAGTTTTGTCCTTTAACCCCAATTGAAGACACTACATGAATATGATCATATTTCTCAGAAACTTTAATGTGGAGATGGTGTAGTCCTATATATATGACTTCTACCTAACCTCAGAATTCTTTGATACTTAATTTTATGATTCTATCTGACACTTCGAGAAAGCTTTGCTAGTAAAATATATAACATTCGAATAAAAAAGATTACCGTAAAACGTCAATTACCAGTATTTAGGCCTAGAGAAAGCGGTATTTTATAAAGGTTACAATTTTAGAGAAATAAGATCGTGGCCATGGATGACTTCAATCAGTATTAGATGACAAAACAGTGCTGGAAACTGCCATCCTGTCCCCGACCTGCTATGGGCTAAACATTCTACTTCCGGCGATGCAAAACTTACCGCAAACGCCGCGATGAAGGCCCCTGCATAGTACGGGCACCCGGTTCCTGCACCATGGATAACCGCTGTAATGTATGCTGCAAAGAACAGTAGAAAAAAGCTGATGCCAAACTGGAATGCTGCTAGGAATCTATACAGAGACACCGCTCTCTTTCTCTCCACTGAAAAAAAACGAAACTAATTTTAATTTTCGTAAAATCTAATAGTCTACATCCGTTATGTCAAAGTCGGTTATGTCGAATTATCCGGTTATCTCGAAGTCGGAGCAATGTCCCGTTTCAGACACTATCATGATGTTACATATAACTGGCTCCGTTTATATCGAATTTCGTTAAGTCAAATTTCGGTTATGTCGAAGTGTTTGGTTCGGTCCGATGGAATTCGACATAGCGGATGTAGACTGTACCTATTTTTACTATAAACTATTTCATAAAGGAATCAGTTGTGTCTATATATTGCCTCTAGTTCCGATTGTGTATATATTTCCCCACAAAATAATAATAATAATCAGACACTATCATTTACATAAACACATTAACCCTACACCTAAGCTAGTACCGACAAAGTGCAATCTATCTGACAGAGAAGTCCACAATCTGGCTACAAGGAGTTGCTGGAACCCAAGGATACACCTACCTTCGTGTTGACAATACGTTACGGACGGATCTGAGGTCAGGTAGTTAACACACTGGACTGGTAATCCAGGGATCACAGGTTCGATCCCCCGCCTGACCCTAATAAAATTAACAGTCTTTCAGATGGGACGTTAAACCGATGTCTCCTGTCGGTGTTTTACACCGTGCACGTAAAAAGAACCAGAGGAGACTCTGGAATGGGTCTCTGTCTGTATCATTGCACTATTCGCCAATAATCTAAAATGACTAACCTCTTCTGGAGACGTCGCTCATATGGGCAACCGGTAGCGACGATAAATAAACGTAAAACACAGATAAAACTACGTACCAGTAACAAATGTGTTGGACCATAGAGGCACCAGAAACCATGGAAATTGTTGGCGTATTTAACACTGTGATTAGTTTAAGAATACAATAAAGAACTACATGAAAACGGTTAGCTTTGTGGACAGCTGAACGTGTGCATAATTAGTTTACCATACACGAATTAGCTGTATCATCTTACCTAACTGGTTATACGTGTCCATGGTATGTCATATGAATTAACGAATATTCACATATTCCAGACGACCAAATCCACCTTTCTTTTCATATTATTTACATTTACTAAAATTCCTTAATGCGTTTATGAGTATTTTGACAACCATACAGCATACTCCCTATGCTCAATCATATCTTATGAAGAGATTTCCACTTTGTATATGGCAATAGCATGCATCTAAATAAGTGTATTTCGTTCTTCAGAGACCATTCAATATTATGCTTAATACTTGTATACCCAATAGTATGTACCGACTAGTTATCACGCATCTTTCTGTCCGCAAATCTTGTAAGTTTTCTTTATGTAGAGGTTACTATGAGTCGTTTTAATGGATTCGCCATGAATGGCGTTTAATGATATTGGATCTATTAACGGACATATATTTTAATTATGCATCGATGTTGCTATTTCTGCAGTTAAGCTGTGGTTATTAATTATGCACGACCAATCTAAGTTTGTAATTAAACCCATTTTGTAGTTCTTTTTTGAGGTTAATAGAATATTCATAGGGCATCTATATTGTATATTGTTGAAAAGGGGAAAGACTGGTAGTGGAAATCGCTATTTCATCATTTCAAGAATTTCAACTCTGAATGTAAAATCGTGAACGGTGAAGTTGAAGCTTCATGAAGTTAGAATCGGGAATTCATGACGTTGAAATCATGACGTTGAAATCGGGAATGCATGACGTTGAAATCATGACGTTGAAATCGGGAATTCATGACGTTGAAATCATGACGTTGAAATCGGGAATGCATGACGTTGAAATCATGACGTTGAAATCATGACGTTGAAATCATGACGTTGAAATCGGGAATTTATGATGTTGAAATGGTGAATTCGTGTAATTGAAATGATGAAATGGTGAAATGGTGAAATGGTGAAATGATGAAATGATGAAATGGTGAAATGGTGAAACAGCGAATGTGACTATCGGTCTTTCGTAAGTAACGACAATGTGTGTGCACCTCAGTTCCGGGTACATTTAGTATATCCAATACAGATTAAAACTACAGGAATCAATGACATGCCCTGTCCATAACTGAATTCAAATACTAGGGAACAGTCAATTGAATCGGCTCGAACTTGTTTAGCAATCGAGCTAAATTAAATTTGTATGAACTAATTAAATCGGCACAAACTATTCTAGTATTTCCGTCGGCCACAAATATTGCTTCAGCTGAAGTTAATTCATGTCAATTATTCGGAATAATTTCGTTTGAATTCTTGCGCGGATTTCTTTACATCTTATAGCATTATAGATGCTATTCAGTGTTTCATTAACTGTTAAAAATTCACCTTCCATGCTGTTAACACATTTGAGAAGACATAATTCAACTATTTTGCACTAATATACATATATAAGTTCAGATTAACGTGGGAATTCCATTACGGGGTGCAGCTAAAATATTGTAAGGAATAAAAGGCAGGTATACACTTAACAACTCTTATAAGTGTGCATGTATAAATGGTCTCATATCTCCGTCAATATTGGCCCGATAATGATGAAATTTTCAGCAAATACAGTTGAGATATATTTCATGATATTCCATTTATTGTATTGCATAACAAACACAAATTTAACACACATGACTAATTAATGTGATGGTGCGTAAAAAGTCAATGTTGCAAAATGATAATGTCAATGATAAAACTCAGGCCGATGAGAATTAAGTATTCTAATATCGCGTATGCCCACCCTGACTGCGGATCACAGCCTGGCAACGTCGTCGCATGACAGGGACATAACGTCGTACATAGTTCTGGGGTAGATTTGCCCACTCTTGCCCAATCTTCGCACGGAGCTGGGCTATGGTCGGTGGCACTGCGCCGGTCCTTCTTACGCGGCGATTCAATTCATCCTATAGATTTTCTATAATGTTTAAGTCGGGAGACTTCGGTGGTATGTCCATCACATTGTTGTGGTTAGCATTCAGAAAGAATCTTGTCGCCCTAGCCGTGTGGGCTGGTGCGCCATCCTGCAGCAACCGCAATCCTCTATTATTCCTAAACATGGGTACTACCTCAGTTTGAAGCACGTCATGTTGGTACCGGGCGACGTATAGATTACCGTTAATGAACACGATGTTAGTCTTGTGATGTAAGGAGACACCAGCCCATACCATTACTGACCCACCCCCGTACCTATCTCGTTCGATGACGCAGTTGTCGTTGAACCGTTCTCCCAGTTGTCAATATACCCGTGAACGACAGTCGTTTTCTGTAGGCAGAACTTCTTTTCGACAGTAAACAGGACCTCTCCCCATTCTGCCTGTGTTGTTCTAAGATGACGCCGAGCCCAACGATCTCGTAGTGCCCTATGCCTCTGAGTCAGTACAATACCCTTAAAGGGCCGTCTACACCGCATGTTGGCGGGCGATCGAAGACGCCTTCTAACTGTCTACGCAGAGATATGGCGTCTGTGCGTCTCGTGCGTTTATCCGGTCGTCTTGACAGCTGTACGTGTTCTCTGCTGACGATGCCCATGTACGATGTGATTATTTTGTGCAGCTGTTGTACAACGCCCATGTGGTCTGCGAGGGAGGTTACCAACGTTGCCAGTCGCTCTGTACTTAAGCATCCGCTTTCTGATGGTATTGCGGTGTACACCCATACGTCGCGCAACCTGCAAATGTTACGAATAAAAAATGTATGGATATTTTCGATAAAAAACTGAATGTTAGTGACTTTCAATGTTTATAACACAAAGAAACTTAATTAATTAGTGACATTGAATTAACTTTGAGACGTACCTCTGTTTGGTGTATACCGGCGTTGATGAAGCCGACGGCTATTCCCCGTTCCGCTATGGTCAGCCTGCCCATGTCATGTTTTTCTGATGTGTGGATCGTAATAAAGTCCACAACGACCAAATGCAGTTTTAGTTTGTGCCAGCGCACCATTTCCTCGTGCATTGTGTTGTTTTTGACGTTGCGTGATTCAACGCGCCGTATCGATTAAATTGATCATGTTGATCACGGGATAATACTCAAAATGTAGTCAATAGCCAGTACACAAAATTTCGTGCAAATATATTGATAAATAAAAAAGTTATACGGAAATCAAAGATGCACACTTATAAGAGTTGTTAAGTGTATGTTTAAAGCTACTTAGTATCGGAATAATGGATGGGGGGGGGGGGGGTAAAGAGTTACAGACATTTATAGAAAATAATGTCCAATGACTGTGCGTTTAATAAAAATCAAAATATTTACACAGACACGGAAAAAGCAATTAAAGATAATACCGTCGTATACGCAAATGCAGTCCGCATGCGTGACGCAATATTGAAACCGTTGTCTTAGCTGATTTTTTGATTGCTGATGGAAGGTGCTGCGTTCCGAATATTGCAATAAAAACATTGCTTACTGACTAAAAATAAGTCTTCAAATTATAATGGAAGAATGTGCAGTAGCATTGCTGTTTGTATCTAAACAATTTCCAATTTTATTATATTTTTTATTCCATGCTATATAGAGTCGGTTTAATTTGACAGAGGCGTCTCTTCATATATTAGTATTCATAATTTCACATACCAATAGTATTACTTATCAAATCGATATATACAATACATCAACACTATTTGGAATGTTTACCCATGTGTTGCAAAAATGAGTAGTTTAAGTGTTTATGCAAAACATGATGAGATTATAAGGTGAAGCAGTGTACTGTATAATTACACATATTAAATTGATCGTCTGTCAATAGACGGATACGTAGTCCAGTGGTAATACGATGGACTGGGAATCCAGCTTCGACTCCCGGTCTGACCCTAATAAAATTAACAGTCTTTCAGGTGGGACTTTAAACTAAGGTCACGTGTCGGTGCTTTACACCGTGGCCCAAGATGTTTCTACAAATTATGTATAATTGCTTACCTCGAATAAAGTAGTTCAACATAGTTCCTTAACACTTGCAATTCCCCACAAATAATGTAGTATTTAAAGAACTGAATGTATCCCTACACGTGAAGACAATATGCCTTTCGATGTATCCCTACACGTGAAGACAATATGTCTTTCGATGTATCCCTACACGTGAAGACAATATGCCTTTCGATGTATCCCTACACGTGAAGACAATATGCCTTTCGATGTATCCCTACACGTGAAGACAATATGCCTTTCGATGTATCCCTACACGTGAAGAAGACAATATGTCTTTCGATGTATCCCTACACGTGAAGACAATACGCCTTTCGATGTATTCCTACACGTGAAGAAGACAATATGTCTTTCGATGTATTCCTACACGTGAAGAAGACAATATGTCTTTCGATGTATTCCTACACGTGAAGACAATATGCCTTTCGATGTATTCCTACACGTGAAGAAGACAATATGTCTTTCGATGTATTCCTACACGTGAAGAAGACAATATGTCTTTCGATGTATTCCTACACGTGATGACAATATGTCTTTCGATGTATTCCTACACGTGAATACAATATGTCTTTCGATGTATTCCTACACGTGAATACAATATGTCTTTCGATGTATTCCTACACGTGAAGAAGACAATATGTCTTTCGATGTATTCCTACACGTGAAGAAGACAATATGTCTTTCGATGTATTCCTACACGTGAAGACAATATGTCTTTCGATGTATTCCTACACGTGAAGAAGACAATATGCCTTTCGATGTATTCCTACACGTGAAGAAGACAATATGCCTTTCGATGTATTCCTACACGTGAAGAAGACAATATGTCTTTCGATGTATTCCTACACGTGAAGAAGACAATATGCCTTTCGATGTATTCCTACACGTGAAGAAGACAATATGTCTTTCGATGTATTCCTACACGTGATGACAATATGTCTTTCGATGTATTCCTACACGTGAATACAATATGTCTTTCGATGTATTCCTACACGTGAAGAAGACAATATGCCTTTCGATGTATTCCTACACGTGAAGAAGACAATATGTCTTTCGATGTATTCCTACACGTGAAGAAGACAATATGTCTTTCGATGTATTCCTACACGTGATGACAATATGTCTTTCGATGTATTCCTACACGTGAATACAATATGTCTTTCGATGTATTCCTACACGTGAAGACAATATGTCTTTCGATGTATTCCTACACGTGAATACAATATGTCTTTCGATGTATTCCTACACGTGAATACAATATGTCTTTCGATGTATTCCTACACGTGAAGAAGACAATATGTCTTTCGATGTATTCCTACACGTGAAGAAGACAATATGTCTTTCGATGTATTCCTACACGTGATGACAATATGTCTTTCGATGTATTCCTACACGTGAATACAATATGTCTTTCGATGTATTCCTACACGTGAAGACAATATGTCTTTCGATGTATTCCTACACGTGAATACAATATGTCTTTCGATGTATTCCTACACGTGAATACAATATGTCTTTCGATGTATTCCTACACGTGAAGAAGACAATATGTCTTTCGATGTATTCCTACACGTGAATAAATATGTCTTCGATGTATTCCTACACGTGAAGACAATATGTCTTTCGATGTATTCCTACACGTGAAGAAGACAATATGTCTTTCGATGTATTCCTACACGTGATGACAATATGTCTTTCGATGTATTCCTACACGTGAATACAATATGTCTTTCGATGTATTCCTACACGTGAAGACAATATGTCTTTCGATGTATTCCTACACGTGAAGAAGACAATATGTCTTTCGATGTATTCCTACACGTGAATACAATATGTCTTTCGATGTATTCCTACACGTGAAGAAGACAATATGTCTTTCGATGTATTCCTACACGTGAAGAAGACAATATGTCTTTCGATGTATTCCTACACGTGAAGAAGACAATATGCCTTTCGATGTATTCCTACACGTGAAGACAATATGCCTTTCGATGTATTCCTACACGTGAAGACAATATACATTTCGATGTATTCTTACACGTGAAGACAATATGTCTTTCGATGTATTCCTACACGTGAAGACAATATGTCTTTCGATGTATTCCTACACGTGAAGACACTATACCTTTCGATGTCCGGTTTGCTTATATAGAACCTTTTTTATTGTTTAAACATTTTATTTCAAGCAATGCTACTCTATATACAACTATAGAGTTTACACAAATTGTAGATACGATAACATGCAAACTCGTTGCATATTGGATAATCCTCAACATTCGGCATACTGTCAGTGTGATTTTGACTTTATTCTTACATAAATATGACGTGCACTGCATAATTCAGTAGCCGCGGTAGTAACGCAATGATCAATTCCCTTTCTTAGACTTTAAAGGGAATGGTAGATCTCTCTATATTATATGTATAATGACACCATAAAACAACTGTGCGCTTTTATATTGAGTGTTACATTTTCGTTGCAAATTTTAGAATTATGGATTTTACTATCATGAGTGAAGAAAATAATCCTTCACACATTGCACTAATTTACTGGTGCGGGCCGTTGTCTAATGTTGTTAAAACTTGTGGCCCAAACCATTTGCATGTTCATATTATGTATTATATCTGTTTATGCATGACATATATAATTTAATGATTTGCAATAAAATATGATTAAACTAAACACTAATTTACCCAATATTTCACATAATTTGATACTAAAGTTACCTATATATTTTTTCTAAAATGATATAAATTTTACCTCTAACGCTAATGTACAGTTTCTTTTTGGTGTCAGTATAGCTTGCAATATATATATTTATGATTAAAAAATAACAGACTTTCAGTTGGGACTTTAAACCGAGGTCTCATGTCGGTGCTTTACCTCGTGCACGTAAAAGAACCAGAGGAGACTCTGGAATGGGTCTCTGTCTGTATCATTGCACTATCCTCCAACAATCTAAAATGACTAATCTCTTCAGGAGGCGTCGCTCATATGGGTAGCCGGTAGCGACGATAAATAAACGTAAAACCACCACCTATGATCAAATAGCAATAGGAAGTATGCACACACGAGTCGCACCGTAGCAGGAAACAAACAGCGTAAACTATTTATTTTACAACGATTACGAAACCAGCATAAACATCTTAGTTTAAACTGTATTTATTCGATTATACATATTTATAAATACGTTTATATAATATGCACACATTACATGATGTAATTACTGGATTGCAAAACCAGTTTTAATCATTAACACACTTCTTATATCAGTCATTTAATTTAATCAAACGTTAGCTTGACTTTCTGGTGCGGGCCGTTGTCTAATGTTGTTAAAACTTGTGGCCCAAACAATTTGTATTTTCATGCTATGCATTGTATCTTTATGTGTATGACATATTGATGTGCAATAAAATATGATTATATATATCATTTACGCTGGCTGGCGAGGAAGATATCGAAGTACCAGGAGCAAATTCATGGCCTGCCAGATCTGGCTACAACCATACACTCTCACACACGTCCCGTTAGAGGGGGAGGGTTAAATTGGTGAGTAACTAATTGTATATTCTAACCGCTGCTCTAATCAAACAGGGCACAACATCATGTAGTTAAAAGTTTCTTAAATCCATTATTTTAGCTTTCTCACGACGCGGCTCATAATTATGTCACGAATATAGAATACATAAATAGTGATGGTTCCCTGATGAGGAGAGAGATATACATGGCAATGTGTTAACACTTCCTTCCCAGTCTGTTGATACATTATGATTTGTCGTGATTCTGATTGGCCGATTCCGCCCATGTGATCGCCATTCAAAACCCGATGAACCGCAAAATTATTGTATTCTCTAAAGTATCCAATGCGATTATTAATGGGAGTAAAATACAGTCCGTTCCAACAATATATAGGAACGTGTACAACGTAAATTATTCTTTGGTCACGACCGGGTTCGAGCCCCGTCCATTGTCTCTTTATATGAAATTGTTGCCAGTTAAAAGCCCAGTTTCTTACGAAGGTTGGTGCACCAACTAGTGGCTAACCACTGGAGCCTGCCCAGGAAAGGTGTTGTTAGGTAAACTGCACGTCGCTCATATCGGCAACCGATATCGACGATAAATAAACATAAACAAGTATTCTTTTGTAGTGGATCAGTAGTCCAGTGGTTAACACGCTGGACTTGTGAAGTTGAAATCGTGAAATTGTGAATTCATGAACTTGAAATCGTGAAGGTGAATTAATGAAATCGTGAAGGTGAATGAATGAAATCGTGAATTCAGGAAGATGAACTAGTAACTTCGTGAAGATGATAACGTGAAATCGCTATTGATGTCCTGTGGGTATCTCGAGCTCTCGGATGTCCTGTATCCGCTAGTGTGGGTATCTCGAGCTCTCGGATGTCCTGTATCCGCTAGTGTGGGTATCTCGAGCTCTCGGATGTCCTGTATCCAGTACAACGTGTTACCACTGGACAACATATCCGTCGTGAAGTTAAAATCGTAAAATGATAAAATAGTAAATGTAACCATGCACTGGTACCCGGCAGTATCACAATTCAGAGTCATAATTCACGCTAGGTGGCGCCATATTGATATGTAATATTATATTGGGGTTAAAATATTTATAATATTGCATATACAGCGCTAGACCTAGGCTTGCTAAACCCACACACACAAGTTCTAAACATATTAACAACGCCGCCATTCCGTAATTAAAATCGGCGTTGGTTGTGTAGGAACACTTGGCTTGTAAGCACAGCCCGTATAGTGCCGAAAGTATGAACCCAGCGATGCACAGTACCACCAAAGCCAGAGACAACGAGACGTGTGCAGTCATCTGAAGAAATAAATGAAGATAATATAAATTATTATATCTACAAGTATAAATACGCTAACAAACACATACACGTGCAACAGGTGTACACACCTAGATTGCTCCACTAAGTGCAACAATGAACATTAAATTTGGTCATAGGAGTATTTATTTTGTTGTTGGAATTTAACGTCGCACCAACAGTTTATGTTAAATGGCGACTTTCCAGTTATTATAGGTGATAGAAGACACGGGATGCCCGTCCGAACAGTTTTGAAAGACACGGGATGCCCGTCCGAACAGTTTTGAATGACACGGGATGCCCGTCCGAACAGTTTTGAATGACACGGGATGCCCGTCCGAACAGTTTTGAATGACACGGGATGCCTGTCCGAACAGTTTTCCAGGGGCGGAATGACACGGGATATCAGTCCGAACAGTTTTCCAGTGGCGGCATGACACCGGATGCCCGTCCGAACAGTTTTCCAGTGGCGGTATGACACCGGATGCCCGTCCGAACAGTTTTCCAGTGGCGGCATAACACGGGATGCCCGTCGGAACAGTTTTCCAGGGGCGGAATGACACGGGATGTCCGTCAGAACAGTTTTCCAGGGGCAGCATAACACGGGATGCCCGTCGGAACAGTTTTCCTGGGTCGGAATGACACGTGATGCCCGTCGGAACAGTTTTCCAGGGGCGGCATAACACGGGATGCCCGTCGGAATAGTTTTCCAGGGGTGGAATGACATGGGATGCCCGTCCGAACAGTTTTCCAGGGGTGGAATGACACGGGATGCCCGTCGGAATAGTTTTCCAGGGGTGGAATGACATGGGATGCCCGTCCGAACAGTTTTCCAGGGGCGGGTGACACCGGATGCCCGTCCGAACAGTTTTCCAGGGGCGGGATGACACCGGATGCCCGTCCGAACAGTTTTCCAGGGGCGGAATGACACCAATGAGAACCACCGACCTTCCACAAGCCAGCTGGATAGCTTCCTCACATGAAGGAATTCGACACCCCCAGTGCGATACGAACCAGCAGCGATGAAGGGCAAGTGGATTTAGTTAACGACCTTAACCCCTCGGTCACGTCACGGAGGCCACCCAGGTAGTAAATGTAGAAATATAAATACAGTTACATGTATTTAATTTAATAATATTTTATTGCAACTTTTTTCATATTATGAAGAATATAATTTCCAAATCACAATAACATTACTGTCACATTTATAACATACATGTACATAAAACCTGATAATATACATGACATTTTCAAAGTGCAAACGGATTGGACTTTTGTCTTGCCATGCACCAAAGAAATTAATCATCAGCAACATTGTGCTTTCGATTATCGTTGTATGCTGTAGCTGTCTCCGGTATATCACCAGTGCCTTCGATTATCGTTGTATGTTGTAGCTGTCTCCAGGTATATCACCACCAGTGCCTTCGATTATCGTTGTATGTTGTAGCTGTCTCCGGTATATCACCAGTGCCTTCGATTATCGTTGTATGTTGTAGCTGTCTCCGGTATATCACCACCAGTGCCTTCGATTATCGTTGTATGTTGTAGCTGTCTCCGGTATATCACCAGTGCCTTCGATTATCGTTGTATGTTGTAGCTGTCTCCGGTATATCACCAGTGCCTTCGAATATCGTTGTATGTTGTAGCTGTATCTGGTATAGCACCAGTGCCTTCGATTATCGTTGTATGTTGTAGCTGTCTCCGGTATATCACCAGTGCCTTCGATTATCGTTGTATGTTGTAGCTGTTTCCGGTATATCACCACCAGTGCCTTCGATTATCGTTGTATGTTGTAGCTGTCTCCGGTATATCACCAGTGCCTTCGATTATCGTTGTATGTTGTAGCTGTCTCCGGTATAGCACCAGTGCCTTCGATTATCGTTGTTTGTTGTAGCTCTCTCCAGTATATCACCAGTGCCTTCGATTATCGTTGTATGTTGTAGCTATCTCCGGTATATCACCAGTGCCTTCGATTATCGTTGTATGTTGTAGCTGTCTCCGGTATATCACCAGTGCCTTCGATTATCGTTGTATGTTGTAGCTGTCTCCGGTATATCACCAGTGCCTTCGATTATCGTTGTATGTTGTAGCTGTCTCCGGTATATCACCAGTGCCTTCGATTATCGTTGTATGTTGTAGCTGTCTCCGGTATATCACCAGTGCCTTCGATTATCGTTGTATGTTGTAGCTGTCTCCGGTATATCACCAGTGCCTTCGATTATCGTTGTATGTTGTAGCTGTCTCCGGTATATCACCAGTGCCTTCGATTATCGTTGTATGTTGTAGCTGTCTCCCGAATATCACCAGTGCCTTCGATTATCGTTGTATGTTGTAGCTGTCTCCGGTAGAGCACAAGTGCCTTCAATTATCGTTGTATGTTGTAGCTGTCTCCGGTATATCACCAGTGCCTTCGATTATCGTTGTATGTTGTAGCTGTCTCCGGTATATCACCAGTGCCTTCGATTATCGTTGTATGTTGTAGCTGTCTCCGGTATATCACCAGTGCCTTCGATTATCGTTGTATGTTGTAGCTGTCTCCGGTATATCACCAGTGCCTTCGATTATCGTTGTATGTTGTAGCTGTCTCCGGTATATCACCAGTGCCTTCGATTATCGTTGTATGTTGTAGCTGTCTCCGGTATATCACCAGTGCCTTCGATTATCGTTGTATGTTGTAGCTGTCTCCGGTATATCACCAGTGCCTTCGATTATCGTTGTATGTTGTAGCTGTCTCCGGTATATCACCAGTGCCTTCGATTATCGTTGTATGTTGTAGCTGTCTCCGGTATATCACCAGTGCCTTCGATTATCGTTGTATGTTGTAGCTGTCTCCGGTATATCACCAGTGCCTTCGATTATCGTTGTATGTTGTAGCTGTCTCCGGTATATCACCAGTGCCTTCGATTATCGTTGTATGTTGTAGCTGTTTCGGTATATCACCAGTGCCTTAGATTATCGTTGTATGTTGTAGCTGTCTCCGGTATATCACAAGTGCCTTTGATTATCGTTGTATGTTGTAGCTGTCTCCGGTATATCACCAGTGTCTTAGATTATCGTTGTATGTTGTAGCTGTCTCCGGTATAGCACCAGTGCCTTCGATTATCGTTGTATGTTGTAGCTGTCTCCGGTATATCACCAGTGCCTTCGATTATCGTTGTATGTTGTAGCTGTCTCCGGTATAGCACCAGTGCCTTTGAAAATGTGTGATACGTAACATGCTGAAATCTGTTTTTGGCATTTTTCTTAAAATACATTGATTTTGCCATTGTATTACTGACCACTCATAGTGTGGTCATTCCGCACATTTTGAGTGGTCTGGCGACCTCCTATCTCCAACCGTTCCGGGGATACAGTCACGGACTTAGCACTCCCGTTTCAGATATTTCACCAGCAATGAAAACTGTGTTACAACCAAATGTTGTTCGTGGACTTTCACTTAGTGGGTTCCTATAGTATAGGACATACAACGCTACTATATACAGACTAATAAGGTTTATGCAAATCTACAAGAATCATTTGTGCAAGGAACATTTTAGCTAAAAAGTACACACTTACTATTTAATCATATGAATTACCTACCAGTGGCCTCACCCGGGATAGAAACTCGGTCGTTTCACATCCATACTGCCGTTCTTTGTCATAAATCACTGTACCAACACATGATATCGTAATCACCTAGAAACAGTATAGTGTCATTTTACAAATAGTTTGGCAGCCATTTTGGTGGCCATCTTGAACATCTAGTTTTGCAATAGAATTTGTTCTGATAGCATCACGATCTAATAAAGAGAGATATAACAATACAAGATAATGTAAGCCTGCCACAAAGTGGGATGCTCAACACATCACCTTAAGGTATGTGATCCCTTCTACAACATTATGTTGTTTTATTTTGGACAACTATTAAAAATTGTGTTTGTTATCCTACAGCGCGTACCGTACACTCGTTGGCTCGTCCCTTAAGTGTACAGTTACATAGTGTGGAACCCACATGGAACCCTCTCTATGCCAAGTACATCGAGGCAATAGAGACAGTCCACCAACAGGCGTCCATATTCATCTCATGAGGGTATCAATCACGGGATAAATGCTACGTCTCGAGGTGCATACAGGAACTTGAGATCCAGAGCTTATATATCAGAAGGAATGCCAACAGTCTGGCGTTCCTACACAGTGATCGCGTGGCAGGTGCCAGCTCTACCTTGTCATAGCATTCTAAAACCCACAAATGCTGAACGAAACGTAAAACCCACGTGGTTTTAACACTACAAACATATTAAAAAATCAACTGACAAATAACTCAGTGTTTAAAACATTTACATATAAAACTGATCGGTTCAACTCTTTCCAAAATATGCTTGAATGGAATATGTTGTAAGCGCTGATACGGTAGGTAGCTTCTCTTCCGTTGCACTGTATGTCGTAAATGGCTATATGACGTATTTAACAAGATCAAGAGCGCATGAACACTAATTTAACATGCAATGTAAATACACAGGGACCTCCGTAGCCGAGTGGTTATGGTCGTCGACTTCAATCACCAGCCCAGCAGGGATGTATGTTCGAATTCACTGGGATGTGGATTGATTTCATGTGAGGAAGCTATCCGGCATGCTTGCGGAAGGTCGGCGGTTCTACATGGGTGTCTGAAATACTGTTCGGAGGGGGGTACCTCGGTCTTCCTCCACCAATAATAGCCAGATGGCCTAAGCTGTGTGTGCGACTTCAAGCCACACACACAGTGTAAATACAAGAGCTTACAAGGAAGCCTGTCATAAACGCTCCGGTGTAGTAGGGCACAGTGCCGTCCACTGCTTGCCCGTGTATTTCAATGAGAATGTATGTGGCAAAGAATAGCAACAGGAATCCAACAGCAAAATGTAGTATGCTGAGTAACTTGTAGTTTGCGACTGCCTTCAAACGATATTCTGGAAATAAACAACATCAAATTGAATTAATCTTGCATGCAAGTACCGTTTTGTGCTTGCTTTTGGATGACGTTTGCTCCCGTGGAGTACAACAAGGCGACACATAAACAGAGCGAAATATCCGACTCACACGTGCCATTGATAACTCAATATACTAATATACACGAACAAGTAGTTCACGATTACAATATCACCGGACCGCCATGGACCGATGGGGATCAGAATAGCTCGCCAACATACCGCCAGGTTAGCCACGAGACACATCCTTCTAGGACAGAAACTGGAAAGTAGTATATGACAATAACAGAAAAGACGCGTATTGTGAGAACGACAATAATGCTGTTATAACGATATTCTAGAATGCTTTGAAGAAATATTCCAAAAAACTTCGGAAGATTGTACAAGTTAACATGGGTTTTTTTTTGTTTTTTGTTTTTTTTAACTTTATTTATTTTACAACGATGGCGAAGCAAGTTCTAACAACTTATATTAATCACTCTCGTTGGCGCGGATGAAAGCGTAAATGTGGTCATTCGTGTGGGAGGAAACCGGAGTACCCGGAGAAAACCAACCTGTCCGATCTGGCGACCACCATGGGTTGTCATGGGGCTTTGCGTGACCAGCCATAAACATTCACAATTTAGCTCGAATATATTTTCCAAAATTGCGAATTTTCACTATTTAGTGGAAGTGGACTTGGTTTGATTTAATAAGCCGCTTCAAGATTCGATAAATCCACATCAAGAACATCACATGATACATATTCGTGAACACGTTCATGACTGTAGCTCGAATATATTTTCAATTAAATACAACATACCAACTGGGGGCTCGTCAGGGGCTATCCAACAGTTCAAAATTCTCTACTTAAGGTGAAACTAAAACAATTCAAACTAATCGCGCACTTCTACTGTTATTATAAACGTGTATTGCGATTATTAGAATCGTAAATATTGCTGTCTTTAAGTTGATTTCATACATATTGTGAAGATACCACTACAAGTCAAATCTGCACATTGTTAGATAGATCTAGTATCATTAATTGTCTCATTCCCATTTTCTACTCTGCTAGCCAATTCCATATATCATCATATTCCATTACATATTAAATATAGTTTCTCTATTTTTCAGCTTTTACATTACTATATTATTCCAATGTGCAGTTCTCACTTATAGTGATATCTTTTGATTGCATTTGATTGTATATATGTTGAGGGCCTCGTGGTAGATTAACTTTTGTTAAATGAGTACTCTCGTTAAATAAAGTCTTTATTATTATTATTATTATTACATACATTGGGGAACAGCGTGTTCGCCACAACACGAGTTGAAAATGGCGAATGTTCACTAAGTAAAGATATACAACCCTAATTATTAAACTTTATTTATTTTACAATGATTATGAAACAAGTTTTAACAACTTATATTAATCACTCTCGTTGGCGCGTATGAAAGCGTAAATGTGGTAATTCGTGTGGGAGGAAACTGGAGTATCAGGAGAAAACCCACCTGTCCAATCTGGCGACCACTGTACCATCTCACATACTTCCCGGTTCGAGGATCGAATCCGGGTTGCATTGGTGAGAAGCGAGTGTGATAACCACTGCGCTAATCTGACAGCCCTGCTTAAATCTTAATGCCATAATTCCCTTAATTCTGAAAAAAGAGATGAAATTCAAGGATAATAAACTCTTATAGATTGATAAACACGTTCACAAAGTTTTATTATTAGAATTGTTTCACTAATAATAATAAATGTGGAAGTCATGAATTTATTTTAGCTCGATTGCGAAACAAGTTCTCACAACTTATATTAATGGAATCCATCGCCACGAGGGAGAGAAGATGCAATGTGGAATTTAAATGTCTTGCCTATATTATAATATAAGGACACAATCGTAACGGCTCAAGCAGGGCTCTAACTCCGGACCTTTCGCACATGAACCGAACGCGTTACCACTGCGCTATCACGAATTCCACTGGTGGTCACTGGTTCGAGCCCCGCTCAGACCGTGTATATTTATATAAAAACAGTTGGCAGGTTCTTACGTTAGACACGTGCACCTAATGCATGTTAACCGCTGGAGCGTGCCCGGGAAAGATAGTGTTAGGTAAACTGCCCGTCTCTCATTGGCAACTTCAACACAACAACAAAACAACACTGTACGTAACATTGCCTTACTTACGGGAATGACCGGTAGAATGTGTGTTTATGTCAACTTGGTTTGTATTAGAATGACGTTAGGCTATATTTCAAACGTCTGTTTCATTACCTGACAAACAAATGTTGCAGAATGGAATGATAATTCCGTATACTAGCTCTTACCTTCTTCTAGACATCCATTGCGTATGGGCCGCATTTTCCACATTGTCCTTGAATTTCCAATGTCCTGTTACATTCTTATTAGAATGTTATCACGCTATTGTGTATGTTGCACGTGCGTGCATGTGCGTGTATGTTGCACGTGCGTAGCACGCACGGCGTATGACGTCAAAATCACAGCCAATGTTCGACCGCCGAACATAGCTTTTGTTTGCACGATTACTACAAAGATACACATGCAGACTAAAAATCAAAATACGACGTTATGATGACTTGAAATACCGTTAAAGCGACACTACATTGATGAAATGGGCAAATATCTACATAATGAAATTTCCCATTACAGTCAAACCTGTCGTAAGCAGAATCATAGAGAGTGGCTGCTTCGCACAGTTGGCTGCTTAATAGAGGTCAAATGTATAATAAAAACAACCTATTGGGAATCTTGATACTGGCTGCTTACTACAGGTTGGCTGCTTAATAGGGGTGGCCATAAACACAGGTTTCACAATATAATTATGGTATATTCTTTTTCCAAATAGTCGCCACAGATTCTGAGTATTTCAACTCATAAACAAACTTCGTATACGACGTTTGCTGACATCAAGCTAATTTAACAATGGTCAACATCCAAGAGTAGTACAATAAAGGCGTGTATCCTAAATAACAACATGGTACATATTTACCGTTATGTCTCACATGTGTGCATATGCATGTTTAGGCTTAGACTAATCTCATTTAAATTATCAGTCTAAATGACAGTAGCACGCGTTTTCACGCGCTTAGCATATACTCCGATAATAAACAAACGTCTCTTACCGCTATATAGCATCCTACTTTCACGTTTTGTAGTATGTACCCAAAAACACTGTTTATTTCGGAAGAATTAGTAAATACTAGCAATGCTAAATATATTCTAAGATGCTGTTATATTATATCTTAGATTGTCTCTTATAGCTCAAACATGAGTGGTTTTGTACATTGTTTTAATATTACTGTTCAATATGTTGTGTATGCTTGTACTAAAGAAGAGTCGTTAATAAACATGTGTGTGTGTGTTTTACGTTTATTTATCGTCGCTACCGGTTGCCCATATGAGCGACGCCTCCTGAAGAGATTAGTCATTTTAGATTTTTGGAGGATAGTGCAATGATACAGAGAAAGACCCATTCCAGAGTCTCCTCTGGTTCTTTTACGTGCACGGTGTAAAGCACCGACACGAGACCTCGGTTTAACGTCTTATCTGAAAGACTGTTAATTTTATTAGGGTCAGACGGGGGATCGAACCTGTGATCACTGGATTACCAGTCCAGCGTGTTACCACTGGACTATATATCCGTCTGTTTAATAAACATGTATCTATCAATAGGTTAAATAGTTCATGCCTTATGCGCTGTAGTGTCGCTTTAATGACATTAGTAGATTGTATGTCGTTATTTTGGTTGGAGATTAATTGTTAGATTCTTATGATAATGCAAATATTGAGCTGAATATAATGATTTATGACAATATACGTAATTAATCAGGCAACTTCAATGAGTAAGTGTACCGTTCTGGCATTCAATTTCAATCACCATGCGAGAAGTCGAGAAGCACAGCGGTCCGTGTATAGTGATAGTATTGCATTAATCGTGCGTCCGCCCGTGCGTCCGGCCCCGTGGTCCAGTTGTTAAGACTTATATACAACTGTACATAACCTATCATCACTGATGGTCACGGGTTCGAGCCCAGTTCAGGACGTGTCTCATTTATATAAAACAGTTGGAAGTTTCTTACAGAGGTTGGTGGTTAACCGTTGGAGCCTGTCCAGGAAAGGTGTTGTTAGGTATAGCCCAACATGGTGCTGATGCTGGCGTAAACTCCGAACAAACAAACAATTAATCGTGTGCCGTTACTATTGTGCCCTCAGATAAGGCATTTAAATTCCACAGTGCCTCTTCTCTCTCCCTCGTGGCGATGGATTTCATTAGGAATGAGGTCTCGAGAGTGATTAATATAAGTTGTAAGATAGCTGTTTCGCTATTAATACATTTTGTATAAACCAAACTATTAATTGTGCATGCACTGTGAAATTAACTAAAAACATTATACAATACAATACAATACAATAAACGGAATGAGAGCAAATCATAAAATGTTAAGAATTGAAGCTTTAAAAATATTGTAAAAATCCATTAATGATAGCTCGTTTATTTCTTATAAATTTACTCACTGCTTACTTTCTGTGTTAAATAGAAAACTAATTTACCTTTGTAAATTGAAAGATATAATAGAAATATAACTGTACTGTATATACATGGGATGTCCTGAGTCAAGTACGATATGATCTTAGTATTATGAATCACTTGTTAATTTATTTAAATGTTTATATAGTGCTGAAGCACCATTGACACACGGTCTCTGATCAAGTTTACGATGTACACATTGTGCTGAAGCACCATTGACACGCGGTCTATGATCAAGTTTACCATGCACACATTGTGCTGAAACACCATTGACACGCGGTCTCTGATCAAGTTTACCATGCACACATTGTGCTGAAGCACCATTGACACACGGTCTCTGGTCAAGTTTACCATGTACCCATGTACACATTGTGCTGAAGCACCATTGACACGCGGTCTCTGATCAAGTTTACCATGCACACATTGTGCTGAAGCACCATTGACACACGGTATATGATCAAGTTTACCATGTACACATTGTGCTGAAGCACCATTGACACACGGTCTCTGGTCAAGTTTACCATGCACACATTGTGCTGAAGCACCATTGACACACGGTCTATGATCAAGTTTACCATGTACCCATGTACACATTGTGCTGAAGCACCATTGACACGCGGTCTCTGGTCAAGTTTACCATGTACACATTGTGCTGAAGCACCATTGACACGCGGTCTCTGGTCAAGTTTACGATGTACACATTGTGCTGAAGCACCATTGACACACGGTCTCTGATCAAGTTTACCATGCACACATTGTGCTGAAGCACCATTGACACGCGGTCTCTGGTCAAGTTTACGATGTACACATTGTGCTGAAGCACCATTGACACACGGTCTCTGATCAAGTTTACCATGTACACATTGTGCTGAAGCACTATTGACACACGGTCTCTGATCAAGTTTACCATGTACACATTGTGCTGAAGCACCATTGACACACGGTCTATGGTCAAGTTTACCATGTACACATTGTGCTGAAGCACCATTGACACACGGTCTATGATCAAGTTTACCATGTACACATTGTGCTGAAGCACCATTGACACACGGTCTATGATCAAGTTTACCATGTACACATTGTGCTGAAGCACCATTGACACGCGGTCTCTGGTCAAGTTTACCATGTACACATTGTGCTGAAGCACCATTGACACGCGGTCTCTGGTCAAGTTTACCATGTACACATTGTGCTGAAGCACCATTGACACGCGGTCTCTGGTCAAGTTTACCATGTACACATTGTGCTGAAGCACCATTGACACGCGGTCTCTGATCAAGTTTACCATGTACACATTGTGCTGAAGCACCATTGACACACGGTCTATGATCAAGTTTACCATGTACACATGTACACATTGTGCTGAAGCACCATTGACACACGGTCTCTGATCAAGTTTACCATGTACACATTGTGCTGAAGCACCATTGACACACGGTCTCTGATCAAGTTTACCATGTACACATTGTGCTGAAGCACCATTGACACACGGTCTATGATCAAGTTTACCATGTACACATTGTGTTTTCGTTTCCTGATTAAGTGTATTGATTATTGAATCTTAACATTGGTTCAACCCATTTTTCTACGTAAATACAACATGAAGCTTCGTATATGGATATGAAAGACTAATTGATTGGCATTTGTTTATTCTGTATCATTCTATCATATATTTTACTAAACAAATGTCATGTACAAAGCATCTCAGAGCCGGTATAGCAGTCACAAGCGACATATAATTAATATAATTATGTACACATATTGAAATATAATATTGTTTAAAGCAGCACTATATCGTAATAAAGGATGTTTTTTAGTAAAATATAAATACTAATTTATGTGTGTTTACAAAAATCGAAATAGTCGCTCAGAAACGATAAAAATCCAATATATATACACAGTTGTATACGCGAATTGTTTATCAACAAACGAACGAAATGTAAACAAGCACATCGCGCATGCGTGAAACAACAGCGGATGTAGAAACGCACGTTGGAATGTCAACATATTTTGAACATGAAAGACTATCTATCTATCTTCCTCTAATGTCGAATCCCTCGTGGGGATGTAGACATGTCCCTAAAAGACTTAAATAACAGAGGTATGAATCGACATCTCAAGTAATTCAATTAAAAAAGACAACGTGGAACAAATGGGGACAATACATTCCGAATGTAAACAAGTGCGTGACCGACCGACTCGGAAAGTCCTACTTTCGGTTTCGAGTTTGTTTTATCGCAAAAAAAACACTGTTTATACTAATTGAACATAATTATGCAAAGAATGCGTAGCAGCATTGCTACCCATACGTAAAATTTGAATTTTTCATATATCTTTTATTTCATACGATATAGGGCTGTATTAAACTAATCGACATATAATTCATAAACATATATACATGTGTCGATTTGTGAAATAAAACAATGTTTCTTTCCTATAAACAATGTTTCTTTCCTATAAACAATGTTTCTTTCCTATAAAAATTCTGACATCAATAATCATTACCCCATTTGCATTTAACGCCATTTGCAACATGCATTTTTGGCTGTCCGATTAGCGCAGTGGTTAGCGCGCTACTTCTCACCAACGCGATCCTCGAACCGGGAAGTATGTGAGATGGTACGGTGGTCGCCAGATAGGACAGGTGCGTTTTCTCCGGGTACTCCGGTTTCCTCCCACACGAATGACCACATTTACGCTTTCATCCGCGCAAACGAGAGTGATTAATATAAGTTGTTAAAGCTTGTTTCGCAATCGTTGTAAAAATAAATAAAAGTTTAAACTAAAGATTTAAACCTGTTCAAAAAATGAAATTCCATTGTATGAGAGTGTCCAGTTTTTATGCGAGTGCCCAGTTTTTCACACAGGGATTCGGCACGTTTGGGGGTACCAGTATTTATATTTAAGTACCCCCCAAACGTGCCGAATCCCTGTGGTTTTTCATGCCAGCACTATTTTTGAAAACCACGTTAAAAGTGATGTACGCACGTTGATTGTGAATAACGTCACTCTGTTTACACACTGTATTCCTCCGCCAAATAATACAGTATGCCAACCATGTTGCAGTTTGCAATGGCCTGAATTCTTATACCACACCTTTTCTACACATCAACTAGTCTGACGTCTTCTCAATTCACATAATTTCTCCAAAAAAACACAAAACTATACACTGCCTTGTCATGAAAATGCATTTTTACCAAAAAGAAAAATGAACTATATTAGTTATTGGGGCTACATTCGGATGCACGTCTGCCTATTTACGTATATACAACCTACAAGTACATTACAATGCTATACAAGATGAATTTCTGCCTATTTACGTATATACAACCTACAAGTACATTAAAATGCTATAAATGATGAATTTCTGTGTGTACTGATTTTATAACGACTACTATTGTATGATACCAACTTTCTTAGAAATAGTGACACTCTGTTTGAACAGGTCTTTAAATAGTATCGTCATTAGTCATTCCAATAGTCGATGATAGATTGTTTAATTAGTTTGTTCTCTATTTCCCTTTCCGAGCTGGCATCAACATAGTTGGAAACTGTGACTTCTATTAGTTCCGGAAGTGCACCGACTGCTACAATAAATATCACGTGCATAATTTCGGACATGTTCGTGCTAGGACCCGTGCTGTAACATGAGGTAAGACTCATTGTTACGAAAATGAAAGCAACCATAGTTGAAACTTTTAAGAATAATGATAACACTTGCTGATGCACCGGTCGATGCTGCTCCACGAGGTATTCAAACAAACGGATTGGAATACCCAGTGCATCATTGTTCTCCCTAACCTTCCTAACACCGTCTCTGTACACCGTCCTGAGCAGATTGTGTGATATATCCAATAGTCTGCCATTTATTCGAATATCCTTCATATTTTCATATCTGATATTTGCAATGCTTAGATGTCCATGTGTAATTGACAAGTATACATGGTCTTCTTCAATTCCGTCTGCAATGTCAACAGCAGTTGACAGAAGATCTGCATACACGTTACCGAAATGTCGTATTTGTCTAATACAATAGTACAACGAGGTAACGACGAAAAACAGGTAGCCGAACGAGACTGTTGGATACATTATAATCGAAATAAAGCACATAATAACAACTTTACAGATGACTGTAAAACTATTGAGAAACAACAGAGCAATGAGATAAGTATATACAGAAAATAAAACGAACACAACACTAACGCCAAGCGCAATGAAGAACCGAAATCTAAATATGAAAGAGAGACATCTGATCTGATCCTTTAGATATCCCAAACCTCTCGTGGCTCCCTTTACAACGACCACAACCCAAAAACAGAACGGAATTCCATAATATATGACACAGCAGACAATTTCAAGTGCACACACTATGCCATATATAGGCATAGATAAAAGAAACACTACTTTCTTACATATGGACACGCGCTCCCCAAGATAAATGCGGTTCTTTTGAATTATCCAGACCCGTAACCAGAAATGTTTTGTGAAAAGCATGTAGCAGTTACACGTCATCAGAGTTGCCCCCTTTATATATCCAGGATTTAAATCGTCTGGCTCTATGTCAAGCATTGATAACTTCACAATATCCATTGCTCCAAAGAACAATGGTGAGTCTATTTTACGATTGGTTGCAGCCAATGGTACATCAGTATCGGACACGTGATTTCTGTTCTGAAGCTGTGTATGAACTGTTTCAAAATATCCGGGGAGTCCATCTTCAACAATTTGTTTCAAGCTTCGCGGGAAAACAATGAATAACAAACCCAATGCAAAATACAAAATAATGACACCAACAGGACCACCAAGATAAGGAACAAATACTTTATCACTGTTGCTTGAGTCTCCCAAAATTGACAAAACACTCATAGGTACACCTACGTCCACAAGATCTTTAACTGTAATCGTATCACTCTCTTTTGAGAATCCCACTCCATTCCTGTACGCGTACAGTTGTATGTATATTACTGAAGGCATTAATAATATACAGAGTAGTCTCCGCAATCGAGAGACAATAAGTGGACACGTCTTGTCAAGTCCAATTATATCAAAACTGAGGAGGTCAAGAAAGATCAAAGGTGACCTTCCATTTGCAAAAATCCATTTATCTTCATTTTCATTCAATACATTATCAGTAGCTGATCCAGCGATTAGATTATGGTCATCTTCATTTCCAGCAATCCGTTCTCGTTTCGACATCCAGGCAAATATTTCTAACATTGTTATTGGACAGTAAGCGAGCATTATTATTCCAAAACTGTACGGGAGACTAATCGTATACTCCCACTTGTGACCCCCGGGGATATTCTCCGGACAGTCGTATGTTATATTCTCAATTTCGTAATGATATGTCACAGTGCAACATTTATATATGATGAACGGTGTTGGATAATTTATATACAAAGCTATATAATAAGGAATTGTATTCACGATGTGTTTTCGTGCGTTCATATAGCAAAAGTAACTTTGCTTGTAGGTGTGGAAATAATGGCCAGATATATTGATCAGGGCGTACAGTGCTGTAGTAATCCTTAATGATGTCTCGTCAGTGCCGAACGTCAGATCACAGTTGCCATCTACACTTACGTCTACATCAGGCACGTTGATAGATTTTGCATCTAGTAGACCAAATGAATACAGTCCGTAGTCGATATTCCAAAATAAGAATGGATACGGTCCGGCTGATGTGTTCTTTGACCAATACCAGAGATCAGGTTGAAAAACAGAATTGGTAGTTTTATGTGTGGTATTTCCTTTTAATCGAATGCGAAACTGGACAAACTGCGTTTCTTGAAGCAAATAGCTCTGGAAGCGCATTATGCTTTCTGCTGTGACGGCCACGTCACATTTATTATTATTGCGCTCTGATCTCTTTGTAAAATAACGATATATGTATTGTGGTGTATGTTTGTATAAATAACTTAGTTTATTTTCATGCATATCGTATAGTGATTGCGTGCCATGTGTCCCGTTGTTTTGATTATTTTCGTGTAGAAAGCGTACACGTTTCCTTTCTTGTAAAGCATGCACGTGTTCAGTTTCTAAGTTAACATTTACTGGTATATTTTCATCTAGCATGTCCACTGCCTTATTTTCAGTTGACATATTTACTGGTTTTGTTTCATGTTGCTTGTTAATGTTAATTGGCTTCTTTTCGTTTAATTCATTGACACTGTTCCTGCTATGTGAATCGTCGACTGGCTTCTTTGTGTGAGTATCCTTGGCCTGTTCCGTCATTTGAAACTCGTCTACGTGCGTACCAGCGGATCCCGATTTCTGTGTCGCTGTTGTGTATTTTGTCATTATTGCAATACTGACGAAAATTATTATTAAATACCCTGCACACATCCTTCTTTCGTGCGGCATGGCTCAAATCCGTACTGAAAGGAAACATTAATGCTGAAACTATAAGCAGTTAAATAATTATATGCACGAAATGTGTTCAATACCATAATTTTCTTTTATGCTTTCCAATGAATGATTGCGTTTTCTCAGTGAAAGAAAATATTTCACTGTTTTCGAACAGTGGGAGATAGTATTTGCTCCGTCACTGCTTGAGTTTCGTATTCCTCCGCGGTTGGATGTACTTTTGTAATTTAGATATTTTCTGACAATCATGAACAGTTAATAAAGCAATATATTCTAATGAATTTATTTTGTCTGTAGTTTTTAATGTTGACAGCAAACAGAAACTAACTGGAAAATTATATCGGAACTATTTCTTATTACTGACGTTCACACTAACATAAGTGGCTGTGTGGTTGTGTATCGTAGTGACAGGAGGCTCCCGACAGGGGCAGTTAAAAAATTGATTAACAAATATTATATTAGCCAAAATCATTAACACTCATAAAATAAAAAAAATAAGATTTGTGGTTATTAGTGTAAGATAGGATTTTATTTCATCTCGTCACTCTTGGAAATAGAAATGTCGGTGATCACGAGATGATATCCTATCTTACACTAATAAATACAAACATCATCAACGTCACTGAGACATTAGTATCGTCTTCGATGAAATAAGAATTCATCATTCAACCGGGTGTTTCCGGTACTTCTTAAAGCGAAACTACATCGGTGAAAACGCAAATGTCTGCAGAATGTAATTTGCTATTATATGATATAATTATTTTCCAAATATTTGCCTAAAAACTAAGACTTTCAACATATAAACAAACGTCGTATACTTGGTTTGTTGACATAACAAAATAATGTAAATAGGGTCGACATTCATGCTTAATACAATAATACAAACGTTTTCCTGAATAACACGGGTTATGCTACATATTTACCGTGATATCTCACGTGTGTGCCTATGTATATTTATGTGTAGACTAATCTTAATTAAATTATCTCTAAACGAGAGTATCGCATGTTTAGTATTGACTTCAATGACGTCAATTCAGGAGCATGGATGACTGTTATATGAAATCCTAATTTCATGTTTGAAAGTTTGTATACCTAAAACACTGTTAATTTGATTCAATGTTAGTGTTCAATGTATTCAGACGAATTTGTAGTAGCAATACATTTATACGTGAAAAAATGCATTTTATTTGCTTTTTGCGATATAATGTCGCTTTAAACAGTTACTTTTGGAAACTATTCAAATATTGTATATGCATCTGTTTAATCGACATTAAAACACTGTCGTGACGTCATACCTTTGTACTTGCAGTCCATAATATTGGACTGGTGTCAAAAGACCAGAGTATTATATTAAATCCTACGTGTAAATGTACGAAATTAACAATTTTAATTAGTACGAATCGATCGTGTTATATACGTGTGTGTTTTAAGTAAGATATAAGCCTCAAACGGATCCAATATGTAAAATATTGGTACTGTCTTCGGCGATACGCGCCTCACACAGTCCAATATTTTACATATTGGATGGTTTTCGACTTATATCCTATACATAGATAGAGCGATATAACAACTGAAACTATGTTGACAACGAAAAAATAAATTATAAAAACAATAAAATAATTAGCCTATTGCAATTTATAGGACGTTTTAATTTAAACTTTTGTGCTTTAAATGAATCAAAATTGACTAACCTTCCCGTAGGTAATTCCTTAATCAATATAATATATCAACTGGCAATATATTGAGGCAGGTTTTCATTCGGTAATTACCTAATATCTAAATATATATATCTTCCTCGCCAAAGATTATTTAACTTCCTTAACATAACTGTGCCGGGCACAGTCTTATTGAATATATATGAATGGCAAACATTTATTTTCCTTGTCAATGAATAAAGAAACTAAGTTTCATATCGGCCAGGCACGTAGCGCCTATACATGCAGATTGTCACAGAAAGTGGAGAGGGTATATTGGTGTATGTGTATGGTATAAACCAGCGTTCTCATATCTCACCACGCGATCATCTAATTATATATTTTGTGTAGTCATTTCATTGCTGTATAGCAATTTTAAACTCAATTTGGTATTATTGTGAAAATTACGTCTCTCGAAATGTTAACGTATAAAATTGACACTCAAATGAACCAGAGTGCATGCACCATCGACGTCTAGGATTGAAACTGTTCGCGGGGGACGTACTCTCGGGACCATCGACGTCTAGGATTGAAACTGTTCGCGGGGGACGTACCCTCGGGACCCTCCAGCACCATCGACGTCTAGGATTGAAACTGTTCGCGGGGGACGTACCCTCGGGACCATCGACGTCTAGGATTGAAACTGTTCGCGGGGGACGTACCCTCGGGACCCTCCAGCACCATCGACGTCTAGGATTGAAACTGGTCGCGGGGGACGTACCCTCGGGACCATCGACGTCTAAGGATTGAAACTGTTCGCGGGGGACGTACCCTCGGGACCATCCAGCACCATCGACGTCTAGGATTGAAACTGTTCGCGGGGGACGTACCCTCGGGACCATCGACGTCTAGGATTGAAACTGTTCGCGGGGAACGTACCCTCGGGACCCTCCAGCACCATCGACGTCTAGGATTGAAACTGTTCGCGGGGGACGTACCCCCGGGACCCTCCAGCACCATCGTGCAGTCGGCGCTCAATTTATTAGTCTGGCTTACAAATTCAATTGGGATTGTAATAAAGCATCTGAGATAAGTGAAAGATTATGTTATGAAGGTGATGATTTGAGTGAGTGCATTGCGAATGAATAAGCTACAGAAAGAGAAGAGATGGTTGAAGAAAGAGAGGCAGAGAAGCTTAAGCGAGAGTTAGTCTCAGAAATTAGAATAAACGAGAATAGTCTCAGAAATTAGAATCGCATACGTTAATGACACAGAGAGAAATATAAAGTCGCCATTAGCGACGGCTAGAATTACTGAATCTTCAGCAGTGACAAGGTTGGCACAAGTAGGTTGACTAGATGGCGTGGACATATAGAGGACAGAGATAGTAGAACTATCTTCAGCAGTGACAAGGTTGGCACAAGTAGGCTGACTAGATGGCATGAACATATAGAGGACAGAGATAGTAGAACTATCTTCAGCAGTGACAAGGTTGGCACAAGTAGGCTGACTAGATGGCATGAACATATAGAGGACAGAGATAGTAGAACTATCTTCAGCAGTGACAAGGTTGGCACAAGTAGGCTGACTAGATGGCGTGGACATATAGAGGACAGAGATAGTAGAACTATCTTCAGCAGTGACAAGGTTGGCACAAGTAGGCTGACTAGATGGCATGAACATATAGAGGACAGAGATAGTAGAACTATCTTCAGCAGTGACAAGGTTGGCACAAGTAGGCTGACTAGATGGCATGAACATATAGAGGACAGAGATAGTAGAACTATCTTCAGCAGTGACAAGGTTGGCACAAGTAGGCTGACTAGATGGCATGAACATATAGAGGACAGAGATAGTAGAACTATCTTCAGCAGTGACAAGGTTGGCACAAGTAGACTGACTAGATGGCATGGACATATAGAGGACAGAGATAGTAGAACTATCTTCAGCATTGACAAGGTTGGCACAAGTAGGCTGACTAGATGGCATGAACATATAGAGGACAGAGATAGTAGAACTATCTTCAGCAGTGACAAGGTTGGCACAAGTAGGCTGACTAGATGGCAAGGACATATAGAGGACAGAGATAGTAGAACTATCTTGACCAGACAACATAGATAGTTACTTGTCCAGATTTGATAGTTCAATCTTTGCATCGTACATTGCTTAACCCATTCAACACCAAGTAACTGACATGGACAGGTGCACGATATTTAACCCATTCAACGCCAAGTAACTGACATGGACAGGTGCACGATATTTAACACATTCAACACCAAGTAACTGACACAGACAGGTGCACGATATTTAACACATTCAACACCAAGTAACTGACATGGACAGGTGCACGATATTTAACACATTCAACACCAAGTAACTGAGACAGACAGGTGCACGATATTTAACCCATTCAACACCAAGTAACTGACATGGACAGGTGCACGATATTTAACACATTCAACACCAAGTAACCGACACAGACAGGTGCACGATATTTAACACATTCAACACCAAGTAACTGAGACAGACAGGTGCACGATATTTAACCCATTCAACACCAAGTAACCGACATGGACAGGTGCACGATATTTAACACATTCAACACCAAGTAACCGACATGGACAGGTACACGATATTTAACATATTCAACACCAAGTAATTGACACGGACTGGTGCATGATATTCTTAGACCAATACATTAATAAGAAAATTACATTTGGACCAGTTTATTTATCAAAATGGGTAATTTTGTCTAAATATAGTAATACTGGGGGAAAATGCAGATCCTGATGAGATGGCTAATCTGGATCTATCATTTGTGTAAGCCTATTTAGAGGTCAATGGTGTTGAAATGGTTACGGGTAAGGTGTTAGATGTGTACTGTTGAATATCCAATGGTGATGAAATGGTGTTGAAATGGTTATGGGTAAGGCGTTAGATGTGTACTGTAGAATACCCAATGGTGTTGAAATAGTTACGGGTAAGGTGTTAGATGTGTACTGTAGAATACCCAATGGTGTTGAAATGGTTACGGGTAAGGTGTTAGATGTGTACTGTAGAATACCCAATGGTGTTGAAATAGTTACGGGTAAGGTGTTAGATGTGTACTGTAGAATACCCAATGGTGTTGAAATAGTTACGGGTAAGGCGTTAGATGTGTACTGTAGAATACCCAATGGTGTTGAAATGGTTACGGGTAAGGTGTTAGATGTGTACTGTAGAATACCCAATGGTGTTGAAATAGTTACGGGTAAGGTGTTAGATGTGTACTGTAGAATACCCAATGATGATGCTAGAGAGACATTTCTAATTTTCTATTACCTCCCTTGGCAGATAAAGTCTGATTTATTCCAAAATGTGAATAGGTCCTTTTAGTTAGAATCCTTTGTTTTTGCTGTTGTTCTATGTTGCGGTTTGGGTAAATGTGATTATATCAAAATCATGTTAATTAACTGATAACATTCTTTTGCAAATAAGTACTCATTGCATATGCTGTAAGAGATCTGTCGAGATATAGTCATTTAATACTCATTAGAAGCGATAGTTGAATAAAATTTCTAGCATGTTGTGCAAAGGAAACAACGATAAAAACAGAGGAAAACACTTAATAGGACCTATCTGCTTTTAGGGAGTATTCAGGGGCAGTAACTGACCGATGTCTCTCATTGACGTAGGGTGGATTTAGAAAAAGCTTTAAGAATAGTAGCAGATGTGGATAAATGGGATGTTATCATAATCATGTTAATTGATAAAATGTGTTTACAGACAATCACCATTGGATATACTATAGAGCATCTGTCGAGACAATCACCATTGGATATACTATAGAGCATATGTCGAGACAATCACCATTGGATATACTATAGAGCATCTGTCGAGACAATCACCATTGGATATACTATAGAGCATCTGTCGAGACAATCACCATTGGATATACTATAGAGCATCTGTCGAGACAATCACCATTGGATATACTATAGAGCATCTGTCGAGACAATCACCATTGGATATACTATAGAGCATCTGTCGAGACAATCACCATTGGATATACTATAGAGCATCTGTCGAGACAATCACCATTGGATATACTATAGAGCATCTGTCGAGACAATCACCATTGGATATACTATAGAGCATCTGTCGAGACAATCACCATTGGATATACTATAGAGCATCTGTCGAGACAATCACCATTGGATATACTATAGAGCATCTGTCGAGACAATCACCATTGGATATACTATAGAGCATCTGTCGAGACAATCACCATTGGATATACTATAGAGCATCTGTCGAGACAATCACCATTAGATATACTATAGAGCATCTGTCGAGACAATCACCATTGGATATACTATAGAGCATCTGTCGAGACAATCACCATTGGATATACTATAGAGCATCTGTCGAGACAATCACCATTGGATATACTATAGAGCATCTGTCGAGACAATCACCATTGGATATACTATAGAGCATCTGTCGAGACAATCACCATTGGATATACTATAGAGCATCTGTCGAGACAATCACCATTGGATATACTATAGAGCATCTGTCGAGACAATCACCATTGGATATACTATAGAGCATCTGTCGAGACAATCACCATTGGATATACTATAGAGCATCTGTCGAGACAATCACCATTGGATATACTATAGAGCATCTGTCGAGACAATCACCATTGGATATACTATAGAGCATCTGTCGAGACAATCACCATTGGATATACTATAGAGCATCTGTCGAGACAATCACCATTGGATATACTATAGAGCATCTGTCGAGACAATCACCATTAGATATACTATAGAGCATCTGTCGAGACAATCACCATTGGATATACTATAGAGCATCTGTCGAGACAATCACCATTGGATATACTATAGAGCATCTGTCGAGACAATCACCATTGGATATACTATAGAGCATCTGTCGAGACAATCACCATTGGATATACTATAGAGCATCTGTCGAGACAATCACCATTGGATATACTATAGAGCATCTGTCGAGACAATCACCATTGGATATACTATAGAGCATCTGTCGAGACAATCACCATTGGATATACTATAGAGCATCTGTCGAGACAATCACCATTGGATATACTATAGAGCATCTGTCGAGACAATCACCATTGGATATACTATAGAGCATCTGTCGAGACAATCACCATTGGATATACTATAGAGCATCTGTCGAGACAATCACCATTGGATATACTATAGAGCATCTGTCGAGACAATCACCATTGGATTTGATATACTATAGAGCATCTGTCGAGACAATCACCATTAGATATACTATAGAGCATCTGTCGAGACAATCACCATTGGATATACTATAGAGCATCTGTCGAGACAATCACCATTGGATATACTATAGAGCATCTGTCGAGACAATCACCATTGGATATACTATAGAGCATCTGTCGAGACAATCACCATTGGATATACTATAGAGCATCTGTCGAGACAATCACCATTGGATATACTATAGAGCATCTGTCGAGACAATCACCATTGGATATACTATAGAGCATCTGTCGAGACAATCACCATTGGATATACTATAGAGCATCTGTCGAGACAATCACCATTGGATATACTATAGAGCATCTGTCGAGACAATCACCATTGGATATACTATAGAGCATCTGTCGAGACAATCACCATTGGATATACTATAGAGCATCTGTCGAGACAATCACCATTGGATATACTATAGAGCATCTGTCGAGACAATCACCATTGGATATACTATAGAGCATCTGTCGAGACAATCACCATTGGATATACTATAGAGCATCTGTCGAGACAATCACCATTGGATATACTATAGAGCATCTGTCGAGACAATCACCATTGATATACTATAGAGCATCTGTCGAGACAATCACCATTGGATATACTATAGAGCATCTGTCGAGACAATCACCATTGGATATACTATAGAGCATCTGTCGAGACAATCACCATTGGATATACTATAGAGCATCTGTCGAGACAATCACCATTGGATATACTATAGAGCATCTGTCGAGACAATCACCATTGGATATACTATAGAGCATCTGTCGAGACAATCACCATTAGATATACTATAGAGCATCTGTCGAGACAATCACCATTGGATATACTATAGAGCATCTGTCGAGACAATCACCATTGGATATACTATAGAGCATCTGTCGAGACAATCACCATTAGATATACTATAGAGCATCTGTCGAGATATATTAATTCAATAATTATAAGATGAGAAAGTAGATGATAATGGATAGCATGTTGTGCCAAGGAAACAACCATAAAAACAGAGGAAACCACATTTAGAAGAGGGCCAGGCCAATATACTTTTTGGGAGTATTCAGGGGAGGTAACCGATCGATATCTCTGGTATCATACGAGGCACCAAGCTAGGATAAAAGGAAGCTTACTTCCCCATACTAAGGACTTTATTTTTGATATATGCCAGAAGCGATCAGGCAGGACCGAACGTGATCTTATCCCTAATTAGTTATAAAAGGAAAGTAAAGTGTTTGTTTATTATAGAGTCGTACCCAAGTTTAATATTTCTTGCTTGTTTTGTTTTTGAGGTTTAAAAGTTGGCCGCACCAACAGCTTAGGACATATGGCGACTCTCCAGCTATTATTGGTGGAGGAAGACCCCGGGTGCCTGGCGACTCTCCAGCTGTTATTGGTGGAGGAAGACCCTGGGTGCCCCGACTCTCCAGCTATTATTGGTGGAGGAAGACACCGGGTGGCTTGTGACTCTCCAGCTATTATTGGTGGAGGAAGACCCGGGGTGTATGGCGACTCTCCAGCTATTATTGGTGGAGGAAGACCCTGGGTGTATGGCGACTCTCCAGCTGTTATTGGTGGAGGAAGACCCTGGGTGCCTGGTGACTCTGGAAGACCCTGGGTGTCTGGTGACTCTCCAACTATTATTGGTGGAGGAAGACCCACGGGTGTCTGGTGACTCTCCAGCTGTTATTGGTGGAGGAAGACCCTGGGTGCCCCTCCGAGAAGTATTTCAGTCACCGATTGGTACCCGGGTGGAACCACAGACCTTCTGCAAGCCAGATGGATAGCTTCCTCACATGAAACACCCCCCTGTGGGATTCTACTCGTCAGCGGTGAGGGGTAAGTGATTTGACTCCTCGGCCACTGCATACAGCATGACTGAACCAATAATACAAACAACAAGACACATAACTGTATGCAGAACATAATTGGCTGTCCGATTAGCGCAGTGGTTAGCGCGCTCGCTTCTCACTAATACAACCCGGGAAGTATGCGAGATGGTGGTTGCCAGATCCTCGGACCGGGAAGTATGCGAGATGGTGGTTGCCAGATCCTCGGACCGGGAAGTATGCGAGATGGTACGGTGGTTGCCAGATCCTCGGACCGGGAAGTATGCGAGATGGTACGGTGGTTGCCAGATCCTCGGACCGGGAAGTATGCGAGATGGTACGGTGGTTGCCAGATCGGACAAATGGGTTTTATCCGGGTATACCAGTTTTCTCCCACACGAATACCACATTTACACTTTCATTCGTGCCAACGAGAGTGATTAATATAAGTTGTTAGGACTTGGTTCGCAATCGTTGTAAAATAAATAAAGTTTAAAGACACTTAACTGTTTTGACTATATTTCTTTGACTAGCAGCATATTTTATGACTGAACCAATAATACAAACAACAAGTAGAGGATATAATACATAACGAGTGTTTCTTTTTTGGTTATCACATAATGCCAAGGAAAGAGAACTATTGAAAAATCCAAGCCAGTCAAAACGTAGTAGAAGGTTTTTTGCGCCACTTAGAGGGTGTGTGAGATAAATCTGTCTAACCGGATAGACAAGGGAACTATTTTATGCTAATTGGATATCACGAACATGTCCGGTAATTTCTGTTTATTTCCGCGTCCAAATTTACTTCATTTCATTGGATAACTGTAAAATCCGAACACTGTCGTGAAGTTACGTCATTATAATAATAACATCGATATGTCATCAATGAGGCAATCAATTCATGTGTTGTACAACTGCATTGTTTGTAAGCAATGACGTATCGCTACCGTTCATGTGTTGTACAACTGTATTGTTTGTAAGCAATGACGTACCATTCATGTGTTGTACAACTGTATTGTTTGTAAGCAATGACGTATCGCTACCGTTCATGTACAACTGCATTGTTTGTAAGCAATGACGTATCGCTACCGTTCATGTACAACTGCATTGTTTGTAAGCAATGACGTATCGCTACCGTTCATGTGTTGTACAACTGTATTGTTTGTAAGCAATGACGTACCATTCATGTGTTGTACAACTGTATTGTTTGTAAGCAATGACGTACCATTCATGTGTTGTACAACTGTATTGTTTGTAAGCAATGACGTATTGCTACCGTTCATGTACAACTGCATTGTTTGTAAGCAATGACGTATCGCTACCGTTCATGTGTTGTACAACTGTATTGTTTGTAAGCAATGACGTATCGCTACCGTTCATGTACAACTGCATTGTTTGTAAGCAATGACGTATCGCTACCGTTCATGTGTTGTACAACTGTATTGTTTGTAAGCAATGACGTATCGCTACCGTTCATGTGTTGTACAACTGTATTGTTTGTAAGCAATGACGTATCGTTCATGTGTTGTACAACTGTATTGTTTGTAAGCAATGACGTATCGCTATCGTTCATGTGTTGTACAACTGTATTGTTTGTAAGCAATGACGTATCGCTACCGTTCATGTGTTGTACAACTGCATTGTTTGTAAGCAATGACGTATCGCTACCGTTCATGTGTTGTACAACTGTATTGTTTGTAAGCAATGACGTATCGTTCATGTGTTGTACAACTGTATTGTTTGTAAGCAATGACGTATCGCTATCGTTCATGTGTTGTACAACTGTATTGTTTGTAAGCAATGACGTATCGCTATCGTTCATGTGTTGTACAACTGTATTGTTTGTAAGCAATGACGTACCGCTCATGTGTTGTACAACTGTATTGTTTGTAAGCAATGACGTATCGCTACCGTTCATGTGTTGTACAACTGTATTGTTTGTAGCAATGACGTAGCTACCGTTCATGTGTTGTACGACTGTATTGTTTGTAAGCAATGACGTATCGCTACCGTTCATGTGTTGTACAACTGTATTGTTTGTAAGCAATGACGTATCGCTACCGTTCATGTGTTGTACAACTGTATTGTTTGTAAGCAATGACGTATCGCTACCGTTCATGTGTTGTACAACTGCATTGTTTGTAAGCAATGACGTATCGCTACCGTTCATGTGTTGTACAACTGCATTGTTTGTAAGCAATGACGTATCGCTACCGTTCATGTGTTGTACAACTGCATTGTTTGTAAGCAATGACGTATCGCTACCGTTCATGTGTTGTACAACTGCATTGTTTGTAAGCAATGACGTATCGCTACCGTTCATGTGTTGTACAACTGCATTGTTTGTAAGCAATGACGTATCGCTACCGTTCATGTGTTGTACAACTGCATTGTTTGTAAGCAATGACGTATCGCTACCGTTCATGTGTTGTACAACTGCATTGTTTGTAAGCAATGACGTATCGCTACCGTTCATGTGTTGTACAACTGCATTGTTTGTAAGCAATGACGTATCGCTACCGTTCATGTGTTGTACAACTGCATTGTTTGTAAGCAATGACGTATCGCTACCGTTCATGTGTTGTACAACTGCATTGTTTGTAAGCAATGACGTATCGCTACCGTTCATGTGTTGTACAACTGCATTGTTTGTAAGCAATGACGTATCGCTACCGTTCATGTGTTGTACTGCATTGTTTGTAAGCAATGACGTATCGCTACCGTTCATGTGTTGTACAACTGCATTGTTTGTAAGCAATGACGTATCGCTACCGTTCATGTGTTGTACAACTGCATTGTTTGTAAGCAATGACGTATCGCTACCGTTCATGTGTTGTACAACTGTATTGTTTGTAAGCAATGACGTATCGCTACCGTTCATGTGTTGTACAACTGCATTGTTTGTAAGCAATGACGTATCGCTACCGTTCATGTGTTGTACAACTGTATTGTTTGTAAGCAATGACGTATCGCTACCGTTCATGTGTTGTACAACTGCATTGTTTGTAAGCAATGACGTATCGCTACCGTTCATGTGTTGTACAACTGTATTGTTTGTAAGCAATGACGTATCGCTACCGTTCATGTGTTGTACAACTCCATTGTTTGTAAGCCCGCCTCTAATCACAATGCGACTGATCTCTCCTTAAACTTGTAATGCATTAGTTCTTTTTAGTATGATCGTTAAAGTCATAGATTATTTTAATCTTTACCCGTGTTGGGTGTAAAGGTTTAGCATTAAAGAAATTAAATCTTGACACTTCACATGTATGTGGTGCTTATTTATAAATGACAATCAACATCAATGTGAGTAAATTGTCACATTCCAATGACCTCGTCCCTTTATAGTAAATTCATACGCCATTAATGAGTGTATATAGGCTGGCAAAATTCGTAACGTGCATCAAAAGCATAAGAAAGGTTAAGGAAATCCCACCCTCGGCTGAAGATGCTGTCTCGGCTGAAGATGCTGTAACAGGATGGACCGACAAAAGCTGGATCACAATACCCAATCAGTACAATATTTACAAGTTTAATTACAACAATATGATGAATTATTTGTATGAATGATGATAATAATAATATAAACAATGTATAAACACGGAGTTCTAAGATCTGTATGTGCACACGGAGTTCTAAGATCTGTATGTGCACACGGAGTTCTAAGATCTGTATGTGCACACGGAGTTCTAAGATCTGTATGTGCACACGGAGTTCTAAGATCTGTATGTGCACACGGAGTTCTAAGATCTGTATGTTCACACGGAGTTCTAAGATCTGTATGTCACATGGAGTTCTAAGATCTGTATGTTCACACGGAGTTCTAAGATCTGTATGTTCACACGGAGTTCTAAGATCTGTATGTTCACATGGAGTTCTAAGATCTGTATGTTCACACGGAGTTCTAAGATCTGTATGTGCACACGGAGTTCTAAGATCTGTATGTTCACACGGAGTTCTAAGATCTGTATGTGCACACGGAGTTCTAAGATCTGTATGTGCACACGGAGTTCTAAGATCTGTATGTGCACACGGAGTTCTAAGATCTGTATGTGCACACGGAGTTCTAAGATCTGTATGTGCACACGGAGTTCTAAGATCTGTATGTGCACACGGAGTTCTAAGATCTGTATGTGCACACGGAGTTCTAAGATCTGTATGTGCACACGGAGTTCTAAGATCTGTATGTGCACACGGAGTTCTAAGATCTGTATGTGCACACGGAGTTCTAAGATCTGTATGTGCACACGGAGTTCTAAGATCTGTATGTGCACACGGAGTTCTAAGATCTGTATGTGCACACGGAGTTCTAAGATCTGTATGTGCACACGGAGTTCTAAGATCTGTATGTGCACACGGAGTTCTAAGATCTGTATGTGCACACGGAGTTCTAAGATCTGTATGTTCACACGGAGTTCTAAGATCTGTATGTTCACACGGAGTTCTAAGATCTGTATGTGCACACGGAGTTCTAAGATCTGTATGTTCACACGGAGTTCTAAGATCTGTATGTGCACACGGAGTTCTAAGATCTGTATGTTCACACGGAGTTCTAAGATCTGTATGTGCACACGGAGTTCTAAGATCTGTAGGTTCACACGGAGTTCTAAGATCTGTATGTGCACACGGAGTTCTAAGATCTGTATGTTCACACGGAGTTCTAAGATCTGTATGTGCACACGGAGTTCTAAGA
>CM026395.1:75208991-75245062 GCA_014843695.1 Archivesica marissinica
TACTCGGAAGTCGTGGAGGACCCGGGATGTGCTAACTACGTAGGCATGGCAATGAGTACTCGGAAGTCGTGGAGGACCCGGGATGTGCTAACTACGTAGGCATGGCAATGAGTACTCGGAAGTCGTGGAGGACCCGGGATGTGCTAACTACGTAGGCATGGCAATGAGTACTCGGAAGTCGTGGAGGACCCGGGATGTGCTAACTACATAGGCATGGCAATGAGTACTCGGAAGCTGTGGAGGACCCGGGACGTGCTAACTACGTAGGCATGGCAATGAGTACTCGGAAGTCGTGGAGGACCCGGGATGTGCTAACTACGTAGGCATGGCAATGAGTACTCGGAAGCCGTGGAGGACCTGGGACGTGCTAACTACGCAGGCATGGCAATGAGTACTCGGAAGTCGTGGAGGACCTGGGATATACTAACTATGTAGGCATGGCAATGAGTACTCGGAAGCCGTGGAGGACCCAGGATGTGCTAACTACGTAGGCATGGCAATGAGTACTCAGAAGTCGTGGAGGACCCGGGACGTGCTAACTACGTAGGCATGGCAATGAGTACTCGGAAGTCGTGGAGGACCTGGGATATACTAACTATGTAGGCATGGCAATGAGTACTCGGAAGCCGTGGAGGACCCAGGATGTGCTAACTACGTAGGCATGGCAATGAGTACTCAGAAGTCGTGGAGGACCCGGGATATACTAACTACATAGGCATGGCAATGAGTACTCGGAAGCCGTGGAGGACCCGGGACGTGCTAACTACGTAGGCATGGCAATGAGTACTCGGAAGCCGTGGAGGACCCGGGACGTGCTAACTACGTAGACATGGCAATGAGTACTCGGAAGTTGTGGAGGACCCGGGACGTGCTAACTACATAGGCATGGCAATGAGTACTCGGAAGTCGTGGAGGACCTGGGACGTGCTAACTACATAGGCATGGCAATGAGTACTCGGAAGCTGTGGAGGACCCGGGACGTGCTAACTACGTAGACATGGCAATGAGTACTCGGAAGCCGTGGATGACCTGGGACGTGCTAACTACATAGGCATGGCAATAAGTACTCGGAAGTCGTGGAGGACCTGGGACGTGCTAACTACCTAGGCATGGCAATGAGTACTCGGAAGTCGTGGAGGACCTGGGATATACTTTACTACGTAGGCATGGCAATGAGTACTTGGAAGTCGTGTAGGACCTGGGATATACTAACTACGTAGGCATGGCAATGAATACTCGGAAGTTGTGAGGACCCGGGATGTGCTAACTACGTAGGCATGGCAATGAGTACTCGGAAGTCGTGGAGGACCCGGGATGTGCTAACTACATAGGTATGGCAATGAGTACTCGGAAGTCGTGGAGGACCCGGGATGTGCTAACTACGTAGGCATGGCAATGAGTACTCGGAAGCCGTGGAGGACCCGGGATGTGCTAACTACATAGGCATGGCAATGAGTACTCGGAAGCCGTGGAGGACCTGGGATGTGCTAACTACATAGGCATGGCAATGGGTACTCGGAAGCCGTGGAGGACCTGGGATGTGCTAACTACGTAGGCATGGCAATGAATACTCGGAAGCCGTGGAGGACCCGGGATGTGCTAACTACATAGGCATGGCAATGAGTACTCGGAAGCCGTGGAGGACCTGGGATATACTAACTACGTAGGCATGGCAATGAGTACTCGGAAGCCGTGGAGGACCTGGGATGTGCTAACTACATAGGCATGGCAATGAGTACTCGGAAGCCGTGGAGGACCTGGGACGTGCTAACTACGCAGGCATGGCAATGAGTACTCGGAAGTCGTGGAGGACCTGGGATATACTAACTATGTAGGCATGGCAATGAGTACTCGGAAGCCGTGGAGGACCCGGGATGTGCTAACTACGTAGGCATGGCAATGAGTACTCGGAAGTCGTGGAGGACCCGGGACGTGCTAACTACATAGGCATGGCAATGAGTACTCGGAAGTCGTGGAGGACCTGGGACGTGCTAACTACATAGGCATGGCAATGAGTACTCGGAAGCTGTGGAGGACCCGGGACGTGCTAACTACGTAGACATGGCATGAGTACTCGGAAGTCGTGGAGGACCTGGGACGTGCTAACTACATAGGCATGGCAATAAGTACTCGGAAGTCGTGGAGGATCTGGGACGTGCTAACTACCTAGGCATGGCAATGAGTACTCGGAAGTCGTGGAGGACCTGGGATATACTAACTACGTAGGCATGGCAATGAGTACTTGGAAGTCGTGGAGGACCTGGGACATGCTAACTACATAGGCATGGCAATAAGTACTCGGAAGTCGTGGAGGATCTGGGACGTGCTAACTACCTAGGCATTGCAATGAGTACTCGGAAGTCGTGGAGGACCTGGGATATACTAACTACGTAGGCATGGCAATGAGTACTTGGAAGTCGTGGAGGACCTGGGACGTGCTAACTACGTAGGCATGGCAATGAGTACTCGGAAGTCGTGGAGGACCCGGGATGTGCTAACTATGTAGGCATGGCAATGAGTACTCGGAATTCGTGGAGGACCCGGGATGTGCTAACTACGTAGGCATGGCAATGAGTAGTCGGAAGTCATGGAGGACCCGGGATGTGCTAACTACGTAGGCATGGCAATGAGTACTCGGAAGCCGTGGAGGACCCGGGATGTGCTAACTACGTAGGCATGGCAATGAGTACTCGGAAGCCGTGGAGGACCCGGGACGTGCTAACTACGTAGGCATGGCAATGAGTACTCGGATGTCGTGGAGGACCTGGGATATACTAACTACGTAGGCATGGCAATGAGTACTCGGAAGTCGTGGAGGACCTGGGATATACTAACTACGTAGGCATGGCAGTGAGTACACGGAAGCCGTGGAGGACCCGGGACGTGCTAACTACGTAGGCATGGCAATGAGTACTCGGAAGCCATGTAGGACCCGGGATGTGCTAACTACGTAGACATGGCAATGAGTACTCGGAAGCCGTGGAGGACCCGGGACGTGCTAACTACGTAGACATGGCAATGAGTATTCGGAAGTCGTGGAGGACCCGGGACGTGCTAACTACATAGGCATGGCAATGAGTACTCGAAAGTCGTGGAGGACCTGGGACGTGCTAACTACATAGGCATGGCAATGAGTACTCGGAAGCTGTGGAGGACCCGGGACGTGCTAACTACGTAGACATGGCAATGAGTACTCGGAAGTCGTGGAGGACCCGGGATGTGCTAACTACGTAGGCATGGCAATGAGTACTCGGAAGCCGTGGAGGACCTGGTCGTGCTAACTACGCAGGCATGGCAATGAGTACTCGGAAGTCGTGGAGGACCTGGGATATACTAACTATGTAGGCATGGCAATGAGTACTCGGAAGCCGTGGAGGACCCAGGATGTGCTAACTACGTAGGCATGGCAATGAGTACTCAGAAGTCGTGGAGGACCCGAGACGTGCTAACTACGTAGGCATGGCAATGAGTACTCGGAAGTCGTGGAGGACCTGGGATATACTAACTATGTAGGCATGGCAATGAGTACTCGGAAGCCGTGGAGGACCCAGGATGTGCTAACTACGTAGGCATGGCAATGAGTACTCAGAAGTCGTGGAGGACCCGGGATATACTAACTACATAGGCATGGCAATGAGTACTCGGAAGCCGTGGAGGACCCGGGACGTGCTAACTACGTAGGCATGGCAATGAGTACTCGGATGCCGTGGAGGACCGGGACGTGCTAACTACGTAGACATGGCAATGAGTACTCGGAAGTTGTGGAGGACCCGGGACGTGCTAACTACATAGGCATGGCAATGAGTACTCAGAAGTCGTGGAGGACCTGGGACGTGCTAACTACATAGGCATGGCAATGAGTACTCGGAAGCTGTGGAGGACCCGGGACGTGCTAACTACGTAGACATGGCAATGAGTACTCGGAAGCCGTGGATGACCTGGGACGTGCTAACTACATAGGCATGGCAATAAGTACTCGGAAGTCGTGGAGGACCTGGGACGTGCTAACTACCTAGGCATGGCAATGAGTACTCGGAAGTCGTGGAGGACCTGGGATATACTTTACTACGTAGGCATGGCAATGAGTACTTGGAAGTCGTGTAGGACCTGGGATATACTAACTACGTAGGCATGGCAATGAATACTCGGAAGTTGTGAGGACCCGGGATGTGCTAACTACGTAGGCATGGCAATGAGTACTCGGAAGTCGTGGAGGACCCGGGATGTGCTAACTACATAGGTATGGCAATGAGTACTCGGAAGTCGTGGAGGACCCGGGATGTGCTAACTACGTAGGCATGGCAATGAGTACTCGGAAGCCGTGGAGGACCCGGGATGTGCTAACTACATAGGCATGGCAATGAGTACTCGGAAGCCGTGGAGGACCTGGGATGTGCTAACTACATAGGCATGGCAATGGGTACTCGGAAGCCGTGGAGGACCTGGGATGTGCTAACTACGTAGGCATGGCAATGAATACTCGGAAGCCGTGGAGGACCCGGGATGTGCTAACTACATAGGCATGGCAATGAGTACTCGGAAGCCGTGGAGGACCTGGGATATACTAACTACGTAGGCATGGCAATGAGTACTCGGAAGCCGTGGAGGACCTGGGATGTGCTAACTACATAGGCATGGCAATGAGTACTCGGAAGCCGTGGAGGACCTGGGACGTGCTAACTACGCAGGCATGGCAATGAGTACTCGGAAGTCGTGGAGGACCTGGGATATACTAACTATGTAGGCATGGCAATGAGTACTCGGAAGCCGTGGAGGACCCAGGATGTGCTAACTACGTAGGCATGGCAATGAGTACTCAGAAGTCGTGGAGGACCCGGGATATACTAACTACATAGGCATGGCAATGAGTACTCCGAAGCCGTGGAGTACCCGGGATATACTAACTACGTAGGCATGGCAATGAGTACTCGGAAGTCGTGGAGGACCTGGGATATACTAACTACGTAGGCATGACAATGAGTACTCGGAAGCCGTGGAGGACCTGGGACGTGCTAACTACGCAGGCATGGCAATGAGTACTCGGAAGTCGTGGAGGACCTGGGATATACTAACTACGTAGGCATGGCAATGAGTACTCGGAAGCCGTGGAGGACCCAGGATGTGCTAACTACGTAGGCATAGCAATGAGTACTCAGAAGTCGTGGAGGACCCGGGATATACTAACTACATAGGCATGGCAATGAGTACTCGGAAGCCGTGGAGGACCCGGGACGTGCTAACTATGTAGGCATGGCAATGAGTACTCGGAAGCCATGAAGGACCCGGGATGTGCTAACTACGTAGACATGGCAATGAGTACTCGGAAGCCGTGGAGGACCTGGGACGTGCTAACTACATAGGCATGGCAATGAGTACTCGGAAGTCGTGGAGGACCTGGGATATACTAACTACGTAGGCATGGCAATGAGTACTCGGAAGTCGTGGAGGACCTGGGATGTGCTAACTACGTAGGCATGGCAATGAGTACTCGGAAGTCGTGGAGGACCCGGGATGTGCTAACTACGTAGGCATGGCAATGAGTACTCGGAAGTCGTGGAGGACCCGGGATGTGCTAACTACGTAGGCATGGCAATGAGTACTCGGAAGCCGTGGAGGACCCGGGATGTGCTAACTACATAGGCATGGCAATGAGTACTCGGAAGCCGTGGAGGACCTGGGATGTGCTAACTACATAGGCATGGCAATGGGTACTCGGAAGCCGTGGAGGACCTGGGATGTGCTAACTACGTAGGCATGGCAATGAATACTCGGAAGCCGTGGAGGACCCGGGATGTGCTAACTACATAGGCATGGCAATGAGTACTCGGAAGCCGTGGAGGACCTGGGATATACTAACTACGTAGGCATGGCAATGAGTACTCGGAAGCCGTGGAGGACCTGGGATGTGCTAACTACATAGGCATGGCAATGAGTACTCGGAAGCCGTGGAGGACCTGGGATGTGCTAACTACGTAGGCATGGCAATGAATACTCGGAAGCCATGTAGGACCCGGGATGTGCTAACTACGTAGGCATGGCAATGAGTACTCGGAAGCCGTGTAGGACAAGGAACATACTAACTATGTAGGCATGACAGTGGAGTATTGAATAGGAAATTGATAATGGCATATTCGAGAAAAAGGTGGCTGAAAAAAAGTGGGTGCCAATAATCAACATGCTGAAGCGTAAATGTAAAATCCTTGTCTACAGGTAATCATTCTATAAACAAGCCAGGAACTGTTGAAGAGGCTAGTGTAACTAGTAAAAATATGCACGCAAACTCCACACATAAATCCTTCTCCTGTACCATAAATCCGAACAACTTATATACAGTCAAACTTGTATTAAGAGACCACCAAAGGTAAGGGTAAAGAGTGGACTCTAAGCAGGAATGGTCTGTTAATGCTAATTGATTCCATTACAACACAACTGGGCACAGAAAACGTGATCTCTACTGTAATACCAATTAGTGAAAGTCGTGATAGCTCAGTGGTAGCGTGTTCGCTTCATGTGCGAAAGATCCAGTCTCTAGAGTGATTAATATAAGTTATAAGAACTTGTTTCGCAATTGAGCTAAAATAAATTTGTATAAACTAATACCAATGGTCTCTTATTAGACGTGGACTTTCGAGCTAGCTTGACTATGAAATCGACAGTTTTCGGATCTCAAAGGTTTATTGATGAATAACTTTCTAGTCGGTCTCTGTCATAGCTGATGTAATAATATTACAATGTAAAATGAGCATTCTTGCATTTAACCCATTTCATTCTGGATACCATTCAAACAGTACTTGCAAAGAACATAGAGCCAGATCAGCCACTATGGAACATACCGTCTGATCAGGCTCTATGCTGTTTGCTATTCAGATGATCTTGCTAAGACACTTGGCTATGTAGCAAACAACATAGATCCTGATCAGCACGCAGCTTCACGCTTCAAACTCAGATTAACATCTTTTAAAATAAAATTACAATTTCACTCACATGTGACTTCCAACATGTTGTAAAAAAAAGGACCTTGTTTCTGACCAACCAATCAGATTTCATGTAACAGAAATGTGCTTTCCGGTATTTTCACATAACTGACAATGTGACCCCGGCAAAGCCAACCAACCATTAGAGTTCACCCGTTACAAAAATAAACAAATATTTCTTATATATACCTCTGCTTAAGGGATTTTTAGGGGACACGTGAATGACATTAATGAAAGTATCAACATTTACACATTTTCGGAATAAAACGTGAATATTTATCTGTTTTTGCTCATTTTCTTGTTTGACAGTTCTGACGTGTACCATGTAAACCAAGCTCCTGTTACTGACGATACTCCTGCAATATATCAAACTACAGAATGCAAACTCACCTTTTGGAACAACTGGATAGGAAAATCCAATCACATAAATTCCTTTCTCTGAAAGATAAATTAACATTTGTCGACATGATTATGTTCTACATTGAGAATAATATAAGGTATTACAATTGCCCTGTGCTTATGTGCCTCGCCATAGATACTCAAAAGCAAACCAACTCAGTAAATAGCATACATCGTCTAAATCCACAAAATTCGAATGATCAAAAGCCAAAATCCAAAGCAATTAGTGCCAGCATGTACATGGTAATCAGGCTGGTTATTGAATAGATATATGCACGCCTGTGTTGTGGCTGTGGCTGAATGGGTGCAGTGGTCTCATCTGCTAGAGCTAGGCTATGTCACCATGGTTACTGTTACAGCTAGGTCATGTCACCATGGTATCAGTGGTCTGACATGTTACAGCTAGGTAATGTCACCATGGTAACAGTGGTCTGACCTGTTACAGCTAGGTAATGTCACCATGGTAACAGTGGTCTGATCTGTTACAGCTAGGCCATGTTACCATGGTAACAGTGGTCTGATCTGCTACAACTAGGTAATGTCACCATGGTAACAGTGGTCTGATCTGCTACAACTAGGTAATGTCACCATGGTAACAGTGGTCTGATCTGTTACAGCTAGGCCATGTTACCATGGTAACAGTGGTCTGATCTGCTACAACTAGGTAATGTCACCATGGTAACAGTGGTCTGATCTGTTACAGCTAGGTCATGTCACCATGGTAACAGTGGTCTGATCTGTTACAGCTAGGCCATGCCACAATGGTAACAGTGGTCTGATGTCTCCATGATTACTGTTACAGCTAGGTAATGTCTCCATGGTTACTGTTACAGCTAGGTAATGTCACCATGGTTACTGTTACAGCTAGGTAATGTCTCCATGGTTACTGTTACAGCTAGGTATTGTCTCCATGGTTACTGTTACAGCTAGGTAATGTCTCCATGGTTACTGTTACAGCTAGGTAATGTCTCCATGGTTACTGTTACAGCTAGGTAATGTCACCATGGTTACTGTCACAGCTATGTAATGTCTCCATGGTTACTGTTACAGCTAGGTAATGTCTCCATGGTTACTGTTACAGCTATGTAATGTCTCCATGGCTATGCTGATTCAAATCTTAGCATGTCATAGGCATGTTTGTTTTTGATTTGGGGGGGTTAACGTCGCTTAGGTCATATGTTTATGTTATTATGTTATATTTCGGGTTTTACGCCTGCATCAGCACCATTTTGGGCTATATCGCCGGCGGGCAGTTTACCTAACAACATCTTTCCTGGGCAGGCTCCAGCGGTTAACCAGTACTTGGGTGATCCAACCTCCGTAAGAAACTGCCAACTTTTTCATATAAATGAGACATGGGCCTGAGCGGGGCTCGAACCCGTGACCATCAGTGATGATAGGTTACAGTGGTATACAAGTCAGCGACCGTAACCACTCGACCATGGAGGCGGACTAGGTCATATGGTACTTTCCGGCTATTATTGATGGAGGAAGACCCTGGGTGCCACTCCGAGCAGTACTTCAGGTACAGGCACGCGGATAGAACCACAAACCTTCTGCAAGCCAGATGTAGAGCTTCCTCACTTGAAAGAATTTGACACATCAAGTGGGATTCGAACAAAAAGTGGTGAGAGGCAAGTGATTTGACCGTAATCACCCTGTCACAGAGGCCTCGTTCACGGGCATCTCATTTTACTATCCGGTTCATAGCTCACAGAGGCCTCGTTCACGGGCATCTCATTTTACTATCCGGTTCATAGCTCACAGAGGCCTCGTTCACGGGCATGTCATTGTACTATCCGGTTCATAGTTCACAGAGGCCTCGTTCACGGGCATCTCATTTTACTATCTGGTTCATAGCTCACAGAGGCCTCGTTCACGGGCATGTCATTTTACTATCCGGTTCATAGCTCACAGAGGCCTCGTTCACGGGCATCTCATTTTACTATCCGGTTCATAGCTCACAGAGGCCTCGTTCACGGGCATGTCATTTTACTATCCAGTTCATAGTTCACCGAGGCCTCGTTCACGGGCATGTCATTTTACTATCCGGTTCATAGCTCACAGAGGCCTCGTTCACGGGCATGTCATTTTACTATCCGGTTCATAGCTCGAAGTAATGGAGACTTACCAAGCATTTCATCAGCAAACTGACTCGCAAGCTTAGCATCCCCCAACATGACTGGACAGATGGGGTGCTCTGGATCTCCCTGTAATAATGATGTACATAACTGTCACAGGACATCATATACTATATAACCCAGTAATGGATCTCCCTGTAATAATGGTGGACATAACTGTCACAGGACATCATATACTATATAACCCAGTAATGGATCTCCCTGTAATATGGTGGACATAACTGTCACAGGACATCATATACTATATAACCCAGTAATGGATCTCCCTGTAATATGGTGGACATAACTGTCACAGGACATCATATACTATATAACCCAGTAATGGATCTCCCTGTAATAATGGTGGACATAACTGTCACAGGACATCATATACTATATAACCCAGTAATGGATCTCCCTGTAATATGGTGGACATAACTGTCACAGGACATCATATACTATATAACCCAGTAATGGATCTCCCTGTAATAATGGTGGACATAACTGTCACAGGACATCATATACTATATAACCCAGTAATGGATCTCCCTGTAATAATGGTGGGCATAACTGCCACAGGACATCATATACTATATAACCCAGTAATGGATCTCCCTGTAATAATGGTGTACATGTACATAACTGTCACAGGACATCATATACTATATAACCCATAAATGAACTGGTCCAAAGGTAATTTTCTTATTAGTTTAAACTGTATTTATCAAAGTATACATTTTACAAGTACGTATATATATAATATACACAAACTACATAATGAAAGTATTGGATTGGAAAACAAGTTTTAACAACTTATATTAATTGTGTATTACGGTAGCGATCAGTACGACGAGCGAGTTGTTGTCGGATTAGACAGCGACTTACGAGGAGTAGCACTCTGTGAGATGCATTGACGAGTTATTAAATATACTAAGATATATATTTCTTTTTTAATTATTTTTATACAAATTTATTTTAGCTCGATTGCGAAACAAGTTCTTTCAACTTATATTAATCACTCTCAAGACCTCATTCCTGATGGAATCCATCGCCATGAAGGAGAGAGAAGAGGCAATGGGAAATTTAAATGCCTTGCCTAAATACACAATCGTAACGGCTCGAACTCCGGACCTTTCGCACCTGAAATGAACGCGCATCCACTGCGCTATCACGACTTCCACAAGATATAGATACTTAGTATGAATTGGTTGATAGTTATATATTGGTTTCAAAATACAGTGGTGTTGCTCTATGATTTATTCGTTGCATGAATGTAGTTTAACAATTATTCGATGGTTAGGAAACGGGGTCACACACTTTAATGGGGGCGAGGGGGAACGACATTGGGCACGCACAACCGCAAACTAAGTGTTGAATAGTTTTGTGGCTTCGATGTAACTCTGGAAGCGCAGAAGGATTATACTGTTCTGCTCGAATTGTAGATGTTCGTCTCCGAATAAGAGGTTATTCACAGGTAGGGCACATGGAAGATTGACAAGGAAGCGTTGACGAAAAGGGATATAGCGATGGCACTGGAGGATATAGTGATTGGCAGATTCGATTGCTCCACACTCGCAAACTGGTGATTCGACTGGAGGAGATAGTGATTGGCAGATTCGATTGTTCCACACTCGCAAACTGGTGATTCGACTATGTTCTTCCTATGGAGGTCGTGATTTAAGGAGCTGCACCCAAGGCGAAGGCGTGTATGTAGTATGGCTTCTTCTATTGCCGATGTTGTACAGTGGTGAAGTTGATGTTGTGTTCGTGTTCAGATTGGCCTTGAAGGATCCAATAGTGTTAGAGTTGCGGATGTCAGTTGGCAGTGTGTTCCAATCTTTTATCGTTAATGGTAGCATGGATGAGCTGTATGTTTGTGTTCTCGTATTGATCAATTGAATGTCAGATGCATTTCTAAGTTGATATCATTGGGCCTGTGTCGGAATTAAGTTGGTTAGGTATGCTGGAGATATGCTTGATTCCATCTTGTAAAGACTGAGGAGTGATAAGTCCATTACCAGTAAGACAGTTGTATAGATACTTATGGACACAACGCTCCATAAGCTTTCCAATGCAACTCAAGAGAGAGAGAGAGATTGGGCGATGGTTTAGAAGGATCTGATTTTTTGAAGATTGGTGTTACGTTTGCCATTTTCCATGGAGAAGGGAATGTCGAAATTGACAGCAGTTTGTTGAAATAAATAGAAAGTGGTGTAGCTAGAGCATCTGCTCCCCCGCGGATGAGATCAGGTCCGCTTGCCTTAGAGGAATCGATGTTAGATATGGCATCTTTAACGCCTTGAACAGTGAGGATGATATCTGATAGAGTGGGAAGCATAGTGTTGGCGATAGACGGAAGAATGTGTTCAAAATATGTGCTCAACAGTTCAGCCTTGTCGTGGTCGGATGAAGCCTCTGTACCGTTATCTACTAATGGAGGAATGGTGGTAGATGTGTGTTTGATGTTAAGTTGTTTCGCAATTTTGTACCATTCTTTAACAGGTGTGTCTCTAGCGTTAACCTTATCGATGAGTTTCTGTTGGTATGCGGCTTTGGTTTGACGGGTGAGTTTTGTGGTGACATTTCTGGATTGTCTGAAGTTGGCCCAGTTGGTAGTGGTATTTGAAGATTTGGTCTTTTTGTGAAGTTTGCAGATCATACGTCTGATACTGTTGTTAATACAGAGGATATATGTTGGTCTAAATAGTCACAAGCTTGTTAGGAATGGAGTGGGAAGCTGCGGAAAGTATTATTTCTGCAATATTATTAGCTGGAATGTCTATGTTGTCGTGACTCAGATGTTCGTTCCAGTCGGTTGAAGACAGGATGCGTCGATATTCGTTGTAGTCTCCTCTTTCATATAACCAAATACGCCTCTTGAAGTTCACATGTTTGGGTTTAGAGAATTTCAAAACAGTAACAATGGGGCAATGAAATCTGACAAGATTAGGAACAAAGGGCTCTGTTACAAAGCTGGAGATGACATGACGAGAGTTCAGAGAGCTGGAGTGTTCTGTAAAATTGGTAGGTGAATTGATGATCTGTTCAGCGTTGTATGATGAAATTATTCTACTAATTTTGTTGGAGGGTGATGTCTCGATGTTAATATTGAAGTCACCAGTGACTAAAATGGTTGTCGCATAGATGATTGAAAGCCTTGACGATGCTCTGCTCCAGAAGCAGCCAATAGTTGTTGTGATCTATAAATCCCACCTACTAGTAACTTGCGCTGGCTAATACGTATATCAACCCAGAGAGCCTCAAGTCCACTCACGGATAGATTATTGCATTCAACGGCGTGTAGACGGTCTCTTGGCGTATATAGTGACTCCGCCGACCCAATCCTTCCCGTCACAGAGGAATGGTAACTTGAAATTTGGAATGCATAGTTCTTTGTCAGAGATATTTGAATTAAGCCAGGTTTCTGTAAACATGAGAATATCGCATGTGTAACAGGATGGACCGACAAAAGCTGGATCACAATACTCAATCAGACTCAATCAACACTCAGTACAATATTTACAAGTTTAATTACAATAATATGATGAATTATTTGTATGAATGATGATAATAATACAAATGTATAAACAATGTAGGCTCACACGGAGTTCTAAGATCTGTATGTGCACACGGAGTTCTAAGATCTGTATGTGCACACGGAGTTCTAAGATCTGTATGTCACACGGAGTTCTAAGATCTGTATGTGCACACGGAGTTCTAAGATCTGTATGTTCACACGGAGTTCTAAGATCTGTATGTGCACACGGAGTTCTAAGATCTGTATGTGCACACGGAGTTCTAAGATCTGTATGTGCACACGGAGTTCTAAGATCTGTAGGTGCACACGGAGTTCTAAGATCTGTAGGTGCACACGGAGTTCTAAGATCTGTAGGTGCACACGGAGTTCTAAGATCTGTATGTGCACACGGAGTTCTAAGATCTGTAGGTGCACACGGAGTTCTAAGATCTGTAGGTGCACACGGAGTTCTAAGATCTGTAGGTGCACACGGAGTTCTAAGATCTGTATGTGCACACGGAGTTCTAAGATCTGTATGTTCACACGGAGTTCTAAGATCTGTATGCTCACACGGAGTTCTAAGATCTGTATGTGCACACGGAGTTCTAAGATCTGTATGTTCACACGGAGTTCTAAGATCTGTAGGTTCACACGGAGTTCTAAGATCTGTAGGTTCACACGGAGTTCTAAGATCTGTATGTGCACACGGAGTTCTAAGATCTGTATGTGCACACGGAGTTCTAAGATCTGTATGTGCACACGGAGTTCTAAGATCTGTAGGTTCACACGGAGTTCTAAGATCTGTAGGCTCACACGGAGTTCTAAGATCTGTAGGTTCACACGGAGTTCTAAGATCTGTATGTTCACACGGAGTTCTAAGATCTGTAGGTTCACACGGAGTTCTAAGATCTGTATGTGCACACGGAGTTCTAAGATCTGTAGGTGCACACGGAGTTCTAAGATCTGTATGTGCACACGGAGTTCTAAGATCTGTATGTTCACACGGAGTTCTAAGATCTGTATGTTCACACGGAGTTCTAAGATCTGTATGTGCACACGGAGTTCTAAGATCTGTATGTTCACACGGAGTTCTAAGATCTGTATGTTCACACGGAGTTCTAAGATCTGTAGGTTCACACGGAGTTCTAAGATCTGTATGTGCACACGGAGTTCTAAGATCTGTATGTGCACACGGAGTTCTAAGATCTGTATGTGCACACGGAGTTCTAAGATCTGTATGTTCACACGGAGTTCTAAGATCTGTATGTTCACACGGAGTTCTAAGATCTGTAGGTTCACACGGAGTTCTAAGATCTGTATGTTCACACGGAGTTCTAAGATCTGTATGTTCACACGGAGTTCTAAGATCTGTATGTGCACACGGAGTTCTAAGATCTGTATGTGCACACGGAGTTCTAAGATCTGTATGTGCACACGGAGTTCTAAGATCTGTATGTGCACACGGAGTTCTAAGATCTGTATGTTCACACGGAGTTCTAAGATCTGTATGTTCACACGGAGTTCTAAGATCTGTATGTGCACACGGAGTTCTAAGATCTGTATGTTCACACGGAGTTTAAGATCTGTATGTTCACACGAGTTCTAAGATCTGTATGCTCACACGGAGTTCTAAGATCTGTATGTTCACACGGAGTTCTAAGATCTGTATGTTCACACGGAGTTCTAAGATCTGTAGGTTCACACGGAGTTCTAAGATCTGTATGTTCACACGGAGTTCTAAGATCTGTATGTTCACACGGAGTTCTAAGATCTGTAGGTTCACACGGAGTTCTAAGATCTGTATGTTCACACGGAGTTCTAAGATCTGTATGTTCACACGGAGTTCTAAGATCTGTATGTTCACACGGAGTTCTAAGATCTGTATGTTCACACGGAGTTCTAAGATCTGTATGTTCACACGGAGTTCTAAGATCTGTATGTTCACACGGAGTTCTAAGATCTGTATGTTCACACGGAGTTCTAAGATCTGTAGTTCACACGGAGTTCTAAGATCTGTATGTTCACACGGAGTTCTAAGATCTGTAGGCTCACACGGAGTTCTAAGATCTGTAGGCTCACACGGAGTTCTAAGATCTGTAGGCTCACACGGAGTTCTAACTGTAGGCTCACACGGAGTTCTAAGATCTGTATGTTCACACGGAGTTCTAAGATCTGTATGTTCACACGGAGTTCTAAGATCTGTAGGTTCACACGGAGTTCTAAGATCTGTATGTTCACACGGAGTTCTAAGATCTGTATGTTCACACGGAGTTCTAAGATCTGTATGTTCACACGGAGTTCTAAGATCTGTATGTTCACACGGAGTTCTAAGATATGTATGTTCACACGGAGTTCTAAGATCTGTATGTTCACACGGAGTTCTAAGATCTGTATGTTCACACGGAGTTCTAAGATCTGTATGTTCACACGGAGTTCTAAGATCTATGTTCACACGGAGTTCTAAGATCTGTATGCTCACACGGAGTTCTAAGATCTGTAGGTTCACACGGAGTTCTAAGATCTGTATGTTCACACGGAGTTCTAAGATCTGTATGTTCACACGGAGTTCTAAGATCTGTATGTTCACACGGAGTTCTAAGATCTGTATGTTCACACGGAGTTCTAAGATCTGTATGTTCACACGGAGTTCTAAGATCTGTATGTTCACACGGAGTTCTAAGATCTGTATGTTCACACGGAGTTCTAAGATCTGTATGTTCACACGGAGTTCTAAGATCTGTATGTTCACACGGAGTTCTAAGATCTGTATGTGCACACGGAGTTCTAAGATCTGTATGTTCACACGGAGTTCTAAGATCTGTATGTGCACACGGAGTTCTAAGATCTGTATGTGCACACGGAGTTCTAAGATCTGTATGTGCACACGGAGTTCTAAGATCTGTATGTGCACACGGAGTTCTAAGATCTGTATGTGCACACGGAGTTCTAAGATCTGTATGTTCACACGGAGTTCTAAGATCTGTATGTGCACACGGAGTTCTAAGATCTGTATGTGCACACGGAGTTCTAAGATCTGTATGTGCACACGGAGTTCTAAGATCTGTATGTTCACACGGAGTTCTAAGATCTGTATGTTCACACGGAGTTCTAAGATCTGTATGTTCACACGGAGTTCTAAGATCTGTATGTGCACACGGAGTTCTAAGATCTGTATGTTCACACGGAGTTCTAAGATCTGTATGTTCACACGGAGTTCTAAGATCTGTATGTGCACACGGAGTTCTAAGATCTGTATGTGCACACGGAGTTCTAAGATCTGTATGTTCACACGGAGTTCTAAGATCTGTATGTTCACACGGAGTTCTAAGATCTGTATGTTCACACGGAGTTCTAAGATCTGTATGTGCACACGGAGTTCTAAGATCTGTATGTTCACACGGAGTTCTAAGATCTGTATGTTCACACGGAGTTCTAAGATCTGTATGTTCACACGGAGTTCTAAGATCTGTATGTGCACACGGAGTTCTAAGATCTGTATGTGCACACGGAGTTCTAAGATCTGTATGTTCACACGGAGTTCTAAGATCTGTATGTTCACACGGAGTTCTAAGATCTGTATGTGCACACGGAGTTCTAAGATCTGTATGTTCACACGGAGTTCTAAGATCTGTATGTGCACACGGAGTTCTAAGATCTGTAGGTTCACACGGAGTTCTAAGATCTGTATGTTCACACGGAGTTCTAAGATCTGTATGTGCACACGGAGTTCTAAGATCTGTAGGTTCACACGGAGTTCTAAGATCTGTATGTTCACACGGAGTTCTAAGATCTGTAGGTTCACACGGAGTTCTAAGATCTGTAGGTCACACGGAGTTCTAAGATCTGTAGGTTCACACGGAGTTCTAAGATCTGTAGGTTCACACGGAGTTCTAAGATCTGTAGGTTCACACGGAGTTCTAAGATCTGTATGCTCACACGGAGTTCTAAGATCTGTATGCTCACACGGAGTTCTAAGATCTGTAGGTTCACACGGAGTTCTAAGATCTGTAGGTTCACACGGAGTTCTAAGATCTGTATGTTCACACGGAGTTCTAAGATCTGTATGTTCACACGGAGTTCTAAGATCTGTATGTTCACACGGAGTTCTAAGATCTGTATGTTCACACGGAGTTCTAAGATCTGTATGTGCACACGGAGTTCTAAGATCTGTATGTTCACACGGAGTTCTAAGATCTGTATGTTCACACGGAGTTCTAAGATCTGTATGTTCACACGGAGTTCTAAGATCTGTATGTTCACACGGAGTTCTAAGATCTGTATGTTCACACGGAGTTCTAAGATCTGTATGTTCACACGGAGTTCTAAGATCTGTATGTTCACACGGAGTTCTAAGATCTGTATGTTCACACGGAGTTCTAAGATCTGTATGTTCACACGGAGTTCTAAGATCTGTATGTTCACACGGAGTTCTAAGATCTGTATGTTCACACGGAGTTCTAAGATCTGTATGTTCACACGGAGTTCTAAGATCTGTATGTTCACACGGAGTTCTAAGATCTGTATGTTCACACGGAGTTCTAAGATCTGTATGTTCACACGGAGTTCTAAGATCTGTATGTTCACACGGAGTTCTAAGATCTGTATGTTCACACGGAGTTCTAAGATCTGTATGTTCACACGGAGTTCTAAGATCTGTATGTTCACACGGAGTTCTAAGATCTGTATGTTCACACGGAGTTCTAAGATCTGTATGTTCACACGGAGTTCTAAGATCTGTATGTTCACACGGAGTTCTAAGATCTGTATGTTCACACGGAGTTCTAAGATCTGTATGTTCACACGGAGTTCTAAGATCTGTATGTTCACACGGAGTTCTAAGATCTGTATGTTCACACGGAGTTCTAAGATCTGTATGTTCACACGGAGTTCTAAGATCTGTATGTTCACACGGAGTTCTAAGATCTGTATGTTCACACGGAGTTCTAAGATCTGTATGTTCACACGGAGTTCTAAGATCTGTAGGTTCACACGGAGTTCTAAGATCTGTAGGTTCACACGGAGTTCTAAGATCTGTATGTTCACACGGAGTTCTAAGATCTGTATGTTCACACGGAGTTCTAAGATCTGTAGGTTCACACGGAGTTCTAAGATCTGTAGGTTCACACGGAGTTCTAAGATCTGTATGTTCACACGGAGTTCTAAGATCTGTATGTTCACACGGAGTTCTAAGATCTGTATGTGCACACGGAGTTCTAAGATCTGTATGTTCACACGGAGTTCTAAGATCTGTATGTGCACACGGAGTTCTAAGATCTGTATGTTCACACGGAGTTCTAAGATCTGTATGTTCACACGGAGTTCTAAGATCTGTATGTTCACACGGAGTTCTAAGATCTGTATGTTCACACGGAGTTCTAAGATCTGTATGTTCACACGGAGTTCTAAGATCTGTATGTTCACACGGAGTTCTAAGATCTGTATGTTCACACGGAGTTCTAAGATCTGTATGTGCACACGGAGTTCTAAGATCTGTATGTTCACACGGAGTTCTAAGATCTGTATGTTCACACGGAGTTCTAAGATCTGTATGTTCACACGGAGTTCTAAGATCTGTATGTTCACACGGAGTTCTAAGATCTGTATGTTCACACGGAGTTCTAAGATCTGTAGGTTCACACGGAGTTCTAAGATCTGTAGGTTCACACGGAGTTCTAAGATCTGTATGTTCACACGGAGTTCTAAGATCTGTAGGTTCACACGGAGTTCTAAGATCTGTATGTTCACACGGAGTTCTAAGATCTGTATGTTCACACGGAGTTCTAAGATCTGTATGTTCACACGGAGTTCTAAGATCTGTATGTTCACACGGAGTTCTAAGATCTGTATGTTCACACGGAGTTCTAAGATCTGTATGTTCACACGGAGTTCTAAGATCTGTATGTTCACACGGAGTTCTAAGATCTGTATGTTCACACGGAGTTCTAAGATCTGTATGTTCACACGGAGTTCTAAGATCTGTATGTTCACACGGAGTTCTAAGATCTGTATGTTCACACGGAGTTCTAAGATCTGTATGTTCACACGGAGTTCTAAGATCTGTATGTTCACACGGAGTTCTAAGATCTGTAGGTTCACACGGAGTTCTAAGATCTGTAGGTTCACACGGAGTTCTAAGATCTGTATGTTCACACGGAGTTCTAAGATCTGTATGTTCACACGGAGTTCTAAGATCTGTATGTTCACACGGAGTTCTAAGATCTGTATGTGCACACGGAGTTCTAAGATCTGTATGTCACACGGAGTTCTAAGATCTGTATGTCACACGGAGTTCTAAGATCTGTATGTCACACGGAGTTCTAAGATCTGTATGTCACACGGAGTTCTAAGATCTGTATGTCACACGGAGTTCTAAGATCTGTATGTCACACGGAGTTCTAAGATCTGTATGTCACACGGAGTTCTAAGATCTGTAGTTCACACGGAGTTCTAAGTCTGTAGTGGTTCACACGGAGTTCTAAGATCTGTAGGTTCACACGGAGTTCTAAGATCTGTAGGTTCACACGGAGTTCTAAGATCTGTAGGTTCACACGGAGTTCTAAGATCTGTAGGTTCACACGGAGTTCTAAGATCTGTAGGTTCACACAGAGTTTTAAGATCTGTAGGTTCACACGGAGTTTTAAGATCTGTAGGTTCACACGGAGTTCTAAGATCTGTATGTTCACACGGAGTTCTAAGATCTGTATGTTCACACGGAGTTCTAAGATCTGTATGCTCACACGGAGTTCTAAGATCTGGGTCTTAAACAGTTCCTCTCTCAGTCTATACTATCACTGTAATACTCGCTAACTGTCTCTTGTGAACGTTCTCTAACGTTACACCAATCTCGTATGTGTGTGCGTTTTAATGTTCTACAACGTTATACACAACGCTCATGTGACGTAATCACTTAAATCGTCTATTACTAATTTACTATGCGTAGGTAAATAAACTAAATATAGATTCACGTATCTATGTTGGTCTCGATGATTCCAATCATTGACGACGATGTTCCCGTTCTGGCTCCCAGTATAGTGTTGGCTTCCTTGAGCTATCTCAAGTAGACCAAGAACATCGTAGTGAGGGTTGTGGCGACACACGCATCCTCTCCTCTCCGGGGGATATACCACGTCCGGGCAAAACAGCAAATACGTTCCGGGTAATGTTCTTCCGGTAAAGATCCAATCTCATTCCACGCCGGGAATATACGTCCGGTGGATGAAGCTTAAATATATATAACATATGGAAAATTCCTATAATGTAATGCACCAATAGTATACTGGGTATACTATTTTCAGTCTTCATATATAAAAAAACATCTTGTTACATTCTAATAATCCAATCAGAACGCTCGTTTCAACGCGAATTGCGCCGCTTTAGAATTTTTCAAAACAAATTGAAAATGCTACGAAATCTCTTTTTGACGTACATTTTTGCCGAATAAACCTACAGGTTAGTGTAAACACATTTTATTGATAATGTTATTCACAGTTAAAACTCTCCCGACGAAGATTTTTTTTTGTTGCTGACAGAACCCGTTTCCTAGTACGGAAATGTGACCTGCTATGGCCAATGTTTGTGGCAATTGTTTGCAAAGTATGCATGCAGCTTAAAGTTGTGTTTTATTTGAAGAACAATATAAAGACTCGGGATAGGCGTTATATTTAGACAGCTTTGTACAAAATTGTCTCAGATAGGGCCATTTTACTGATCGATGCGAAATCTGACGGCCCACAGAGTAGAATCCCTGTACTTAAATATATATACTAGTACCCCCAAACGTGCCGAATCCCTGTGACACGGATGGGCACAGACTTGATCGCGTCATATCGTGATCACATGCCACAAGGGTTTCCGCCACTGGTGCGATGGTCTTCTTACCACGAACTCCAGTAGAGACAGGTATATCCGGATCACCTACAGGCACCTTAGCCTTATCATCGCAGCATACCATTACAGCATCCCTGCCTAGTTCGACTGCCTTGGACTTCAAGTACTTAAACTGTGCTGCACAATAGTGCTGATCAGGATGGCTAGCACGCAGTTGCCTCTTCTGTATTTTATATTGGACGGAAATCCGGCTGGTGAAGTTGAGCGCGCTGTGTGTATAAGGATTACGAGGTGTAAACTGTAAGCGGACCAAAGCCTTTGATGGGATAGGAGTATCACTTGGACACTTTTCAGCGGTTTCCTGAATCATATCACGTAATGAAATCCAATGACTCAGATGTGCCTCACCATGTCTACGTTCATCTGCGGCTGTTATAGCCTCAACAGTTTCTTCAAGTTTTTCGAAAAATGTGTTAAACTTGTCAGATGGTCGACCTGGATTTAACTCGCGGAGATCAGCCACTAAACCAGTCTCTCCTAACGAGATGAGTTGAAGTCGTTGTGTATCTGGATGAGCCACTACTGATGAATGTAATGCAAGTTCCTTGTAGATAAAGTCCAGTACGGCTGGCTTTATAGAGGCTATGAGATTCAGTTTCTCCTTGAACAAACGTTTTTGTGCTCTAGTATGATATTCTGGCAACTTATCACTTATCTGAGAAACAACGCGAATCGGTTCTACTTGAACATCAGCATCTGATCGGTTTTCAGAAACTTTTGACACAAAGATGATGGTGGCTATGCCCCCACCTGGATTATACGAAAATATGTCTATGGCCACTGATAACTGAAGGTTAGCAAAAAATCTATACTTCTGAGTACTATTTTCAAATGGTTGGGATAGGTGTAGATCCTCATCAAACAATATAGGTTGTAGGTATTCAGACTTCGACACTACATTGTCATATAATTTGTATTTATCAAAGACAAATTGAGATTTCTTCCTGAATTTTACAGATATGTTTGCACCAACTGTGCGTGTAGGATTAAGTGCATTTTGTCGTACATTTTGTTCAGTTAGTTTCTTTTGCAAATACACTTTATAAGCATTCAAACACTCAGCAAGAGACATGACAACTGATTTATATTCACGCCATTCTGAGGTACTATTAAAGACCGACCTACTACATATGCTATATAAAGTGTTTGCATGACTGTCACATTGTGTCTGGTTTAACGGTTGTTCCTTCAGTTTTTTCCGTTTCATGTTGTTGTAGCCTTGAAACTTATCGAACAGTGACGGTACAGGAAGAGGGTCTCTGCTTGTTCTAGCCGCATCTGCGATGGTTGTGTGTTGATTAGTGACGTACCACAACGCATTCGTAATAACCTGAAGAACACAAGAACAATGCAGGTTGCAAAGAATGAGAAGCAAGGTGTCTGAGAAATTTATGGAAAACTAGAACGACAGTCGTCCATGATGCATTGTATCCACATGTCGCCCTGTTGAAACATACAGGTGTAAATTGGGACAGGTGTGGTGTGGTACAGGTGTCAGTTTCCAATGTACACATGCTGCTGATCATAGTTTGCAATTTGGTGGCTACAGACAGAGAACCAGACGTGCCGGGGCCACCAGTTGAACAAATCGATCATTCCTACCAAGTTTCGTCGAACAAATCTGAAAAGGCATCACCCATATATCATCCCTATGAAATTTCACCAACATTGGCCCAGCGGTTCGTGAGACGATGTTTGAAAATGTTGACGATGACGGATGCGGTAGCAATAGCTGACATGAGCTTTGTTCAGGTGAGCTAAAATGTGCACATTTTGTCACATTTGACTGTGAAGTGATCTTGACCTTGGCATTCGGACACGTGTCAGGTGCTGAGTGAATATATTTCGATTTCATAGATACATTGTGACCTAGTATGAAGTAAATGTGTGAAGCGGTTGAAAAGTTACTGCGAGATAACATATTAAAGTGCTACGGACGCAAGCTCAGAGACTAATTCTATACCCATGTCAGTTTATCGGCTCAGGAAGAAACAATAATCATAGACAAGGCCAACAAATACAATTCTATACCTGTGTTACGTATGTTCCTTCATCACCTACGGCACTCTTGTCCATCTTTAAATTTCTGTCCCACATGTCCTGGACCACGTCATTGAACAGTTCATCTTTCCTATGGAGACTGGAAGACAAACAAATAAATACTAGAACTAGAACGACAGACGCCCACGACAGCATTGTATCCCCCTACAGCCACCGCCATCTGGGGTCATTGTCTCAAAAACGAACAAAGGACGATAACTCAAAAATTAGCATCGCGAGAGTCGTGGTTCTTACGCGCAACACACCTTTGGGTTGATACATATGCATGTGTGAAGTTTCGTCAAAATATTCCATTCGCTATTCGTGTTATACTCCGAACGGGAAGGTGTCTGCTGACTCGACGGCGGCAGACGACAAATCCATACTATCCCCCTGACCAAATATCAATATTTAATATTATATTACCTGTCTAGCAGGCTCAATATTCATTTAATATTGGCGGCCATCTTGAATGCCACAGTGATTTGTGTTAATTGAGCTGTACACGTTAGAATACACGTTTGGATGGTAAACAGTACAGACCCTGATCAGACTGCTCCGATCTGGGTCTATATTGTTTGTTCAGGCACTTGTCCCAACATTTAGAGTAATTACGCATGCAATGATCCAGTTGAACTAATTAAATACATGTAGTTACCATTCAGATTTCTTCTCCGTAAACACCTTTTTGCCCGACATTATTAGATGGTCAAAAGCATTGCCTGGAGCAGTGGATTCGGATCTTTCTGTTGCCGTGGATTCATTTGATGAACAGTGAAACTGGATGGATTTGATGTCGGCGAAGTCCATCAACTGGCCGAACAGCACGTTGGTCTCAACGTCAAAAGGATTTGTACCCTCCACATTAGTCTGAAAAAATATATGTTGAGTGTCAGAGTCTGAAGTAGCAGTTAATAACAAGAGCTGGATTAGGCTCGCTTTTCAACAAAAAGGTTAACCTATGATTGACGCCAACTCCGCCAGCGACTTCAATTGGAGGTCACATACTTCAAAGTGGTCATTGGTGTACAAGTATATATTTAATTTTATATCCACAAATTCAAGGGAGCACTGCAGTAAACATTGTGGAGCCGCCCGGCTTCGCCAATACAATAGCCGGTATAAAAAAAATGAGCCGCACAATCCGGGCTTTACCATGTTGAGAAAGGGAAGGGGGATGGCTTTACCGGGACACCACCTGGGGCTTTCACATTCCACGGGGTTTTTACCGGGGTTTTAAATTGACAAAAATACTAGAGCAAGTGAGTGGGGGCTCATGTATACCCCGAGGACCCTTAAAGCAATGCGTGTGTGACATATTAATAGATTCCGACGAAGGAAACAGAAAATATAGGTCATTTACCTGTAGTTAAGGTTTTGTGTGACGGACGGACAGACGGAATGTATAATAAGCCCCGCTACTCGCGTGGTGGGGGGGGGCTAACTGACTGGGGGGCTAACTGACTGGGGGGCTAACTGAGATTGACCGATGCATTTATGATTTAATACAATGGAATATCCCAATATCTAAATGCATTTTTCGACAGAGAATAGACAAAACCCATAGAGTGGTATGTTTGTGCATGTCGGACACACAAACCAACTTACAATTAAAATTTTCTTACGAAAAAAACATACGCGAAAACCCATGACACATTATTGTAAAAAGCCAATACTTACCGAACAAGTGGACGTGAACGGCCTAGATTGTTTATGTAATGTGTAGAAAATTTCTGCAATCGATGCAGAATGGTTGACCATCCGGATTTCTTTCATTTTGCATCGATTGCAGATCAACGCCATCAAACTGCTGGACGCCGCCATCTTGGCTTGGGTCCGGTATAACGCGAAAACGACACAATTTAATAAAAAAAAGCAATAAAAACAATACGGTCGGGGGTAAAAACGGAGGGTCGGTCGGGTAACAGGAAACATCCCTTTTTTTGTTAGGCCTAACTAAAGTCACATCGTACAGGCTCGACAAATCCTATTGCCCGACGCAAGTCAAAACAATGTTCGGGCAAGTGGCCGTCAACCAGAGTTTAGTCCCGGGCAAGTCAAAATGATATGGATGTGATTATCGGACAGGTGTCGAATAAACATCTCAGTTAACAGAATAAATCAACTGTTTCTTGTCATGATTGGACACTATTATCGATTGTAAACCATGCTGACTACATGCTGTGAATGACGGGTATAGCCCCATACATTTAACCAATCGAGGCTCTCGACAGGTATCGCCTCATACATTTAACCAATCGAGGCTCTCGTTACGTTTTATTTGCACCTATCAAATTAGTCCTATTAAATAGACTACGGTTTAACATCCGGGGGCTTTCTTAATGTCTACAATTTGCAGTCGCCGGCGAAATATCACAGAATCGGTCAATGTCTTGCATTTAACCAATCGAGGCTCTCGACAGGTATCGCCTCATACATTTAACCAATCGAGGCTCTCGTTACGTTTTATTTGCACCTATCAAATTAGTCCTATTAAATAGACTACGGTTTAACATCTGGGGGCTTTCTTAATGTCTACAATTTGCAGTCGCCGGCGAAATATCACAGAATCGGTCAATGCCTTGCTTATATGCTTGTTAATTACACATTAGTCATAGCAAGGACATTATCCACGAGTACACATACACAGTAAGTACATGTTTTCTACACCTATGATGTTGATTAATCTCGGAAGACAGGCCGATTTCTTTGATATATTGATGGACTGTTTATTTATAACGCATTTTCTATTAGAACTACTCTTTTGTATGCTAATTAGATACACTGTTTGGAAGTGGACACCGGATAGAGACGGGAATTTCCCTGAGTTATGTAATCTTTATGTTTCGTATGTCATTTTGTTCATTTTTAAACGATATATGAACTGATGGTTATATAGATACAGTTGATTGTGTGCTATAGATCAATGTATATAATGTAAATTTATTGTATTATAATTTGACGTATGTACAAAATGTTTGGCAAAGGCACTAAAATAAAACATTTATTTATTTACTTAATTAATAAAAAACCTAAGGATAATATTTCGTTTATACATTTACTTACCATGCATGTATGACATATATGCGTATATATATATACTATCGGGTAAGGTATATATGCATGTACATGGTATTATACACGCAAATAATTAAATCATATTGGAAAGACTATTGCACTAAATATGTCTATTTTTCGTTTAAAATGAAATAAATAAAATTGCATAAAGCTCAAATGATTTTGAGGTATAACATTACAGGGCCTTCTCTTTGTTTTGTACGATGATCTGTTTTATTATGTGTGTTGTGTAGATTGTCACTACAAAATGTAGTTTCACTGTTCGCTATCTCTATCATGCATATGTTTGACCTCGTGGGCTTTTTAGCCTAATGGTTTTGAATAAAATGTCTGTCTGTAAAATATAAACAGTTTAGAACTCAAGGTAACTGGCCTCAGTGAGTTTCACTTTCTTGGAAGTAGACACACATTTTAAATCTAGTTTCCGTTTTTTACTATTACTTTCACTGGAGTTAAAGAATTTTAGCAAACTTATTGTAATTGAACATGCATTTGAATGATAACAGGGGATTTGGGGCTTAATTATAAAACAATGTGTATACATTTGTAATCTGATAATTACTAGCAACCACCAAGGATATTAAATATGATTCAAAACTCGAAAGCCCATTTGACTGTTACGCAGTATATATTTACAGTTCAAAACCGAAAGTGAACATTTCAAATATCATAAATTTGTCCAAAACGGCCATATACGCTAATGAAAGTGGTATTTTATGATAGATATATCAGTATTCTTTTCATTCTGGGCACTTCCAAGAATGTAATTTGACGTATATCCTGTTTATTTGGCTCGCATCCGAGTGACATGACAAACGTCTCACCGGACAAGGAAGTAATCAAACTTAACCGTCCCGAATCGAATTGCGTAATTCATGCAGAGTAAAAAAAAACATTAAAATATTGCAGTGTGTCCTTCTCTCAAGCTCGATTGAGGTATAAATAGATAAGGTATTGTGGTTTGGAATAAATGCAAATATGTATTTGCAATTTTCTAAAATCAAAATGGCTGTTCGTACACCGTTCATTCGTACTCGGTTACGAGTCGGTATATTAAAACTATATTAATTTATAAGTGTGTTGTAAGTACGGTGTGCATAACATTGTTACAGAACAGATGAGAAATGTTTATAGAAGAAAATAACACCGACTACTATGTAGAATACCGTTTCATGATAAGAAATAAGCTGGGATCATTCACAAGTCCATTAATTTCAAAATTTGTGGTGTAACAAAGTTAATCTATACTTTTTTGCAAATGGTTTGATGAAATCTACCAGAAAATGTATAGTTTTACATGTATTATAGCTGTTAATACAATCATTGAATGTTGCTACTGAGGGTAAAAAGGATATTAAATATGATTCAAAACTCGAAAGGACTTTTCATTATATACTATGATGATGTTATTCATAAACTGTAGTGTAAGCCACCATTCGACATTTAGCATAATTGGGGCAAGTCAAATTCACATTGGGGCAAGTCAGTTGGCCAGTGTCACTTGTCCCGGGCAAGTCAGTTCGAAAATAATGTGTCGAGCCCTGCGCGGCGGCCGGCGTACCACGGACCACGTGCGACTGGCCACGTGTTACTATTTCAATGAATGAACCGTCATATATAACAATTGAAATATTTTGGTCACGTGATAATGGCGGACAGTTTGTTTTTCATCGGGAGATAAAATTGCTAAAATGTAATGTTGTTTGAGCGTGTGGGATATAATGTTTGTGCTGGAACGGATATTTGATCTTCTTGACAAGTATGTTTGAACATTTTCTACACTAGAAATCTTGCTTTTGACATCTGAAAATAGTCAATGGATACTCGTTAGCGTTACACATCACTAAACACAAGGCATTCCTGTATATGTGTATACGGCGGACATACTAATTATCTACAGACTTTCCCAAAATCCATTTACATGTCAGCCACACCAGATCCAGCTAGTAAAAATGTTGTAGAGGTAGGTTAGCTGATTCACGGTAGAGTCACCCTTGATAAAGCCCGATTGGAAAGTTGTAAGGATATCATTCGATATAACATAGTTGTATAAGTACTTGTGGACGCAGCGTTCCATGAGTTTTCCAAGACAACTGAGGAGGGAAATAGGTCGGTAGTTGGAAGGCTTAGAAGGATCTGATTTTTTAAAGATTGGTGAAACATTTGCCTGTTTCCAACAAGCGGGAAATACTGAGTTAGTAATAAGTTTGTTGAATAAGAGTGAAAGTGGCTCCGCCAGTTCGTTAGCACCCTCTTTGATTAGCCTCGGACTGACTACATCTGGGCCACTTGCCTTGGTTGGATCAATACGGCAAATGGCGTCTTTGACGTCCTGTACAGAAATAAATATATCAGAGAGAGATGAGTGGGCAGTAGTGGGAATGACAGGAGGAGTATGGTTATTGTCATTGAGAGTTGACTGCATACAAAAGAAGGTGTTGAGCAGCTCTGCCTTGTCCTCAGCTGTAGTTGCATCGACGCCGTTGTCCACGAGGGTAGGTATGGTGGATGACTTCCGTTTAGTTGTTAGTTGTTTAGCGAGTTTGAACCATTTCTTTGCAGTAATGTTGTCTGAATTTATCTGGAGGATGATTTTTTCTTGATGTTCTGCCTTAGATTTCCGGATTGATTTTGTTGTTTCGTTTCTAATGCATCTAAAATTGGACCATGATGGCTCATCATTATGAAGTTTGGCTTGTCGATGAACTTTGTTGCGCTTCCTGATCATTTTACGAATTTCATTGTTCATCCAAGGAACATCTCCTGGTCTGATGGTCACTGTTTGGTTCGGGATACTTTCTGTAGCCGCTGCGATAATGGAGTCAGCAAAGTTGTCGGCAATTACGTTTAGGTCTTCATTAATAAGAAAAGAATTCCAATTAATTGACCTTAGTCTACTCTGGTATTTTGCATAGTCACCCTTATCGTAGAGCCAGATACGGCGTTTAAACATGGTTTGTTTGGGCTTAGCAAACTTTAAGACAGAGACAATAGGGCAATGAAATCGTATAAGATCAGGAATGAATGGATCTGCCACGAAGCTGGAAATAATATGATGAGGATGCTTAACGAACATAAGATCAATGAGAGTACTAGAATGTTCAGTAATGTGAGTGGGAGAATTTATGAGCTGCTCAGCGTTGTAAGAAACTATCAGTCTACTCATGTTGTTGGAAGGTGAGGCACTGGTGTCTATGTTGAAGTCACCGGTCACCAGTATGTTATCATACTGTCCGCCAAAAGCTTGGTCAAGAACGTGTTCCATTTTTGTCCACTGGGTGTTGTTAGAGTTAGGAGGACGGTATATACCACCGATTAGAAACTTACCTTGGTTAACATGAATTTCGACCCAGAGAGCTTCTAGTCGCTCCAGAAGGAGGTCTTGACGTTGAACAGCATGTATTGTATCGCGAACATAGATTGCGACACCCCCACCAATTCGATCCCTTCTGTCACACCGAAAAGGAGGACTGAAGTTAGGTATTTGAAGGTCGTCATTCTGTATATTGTGGTTGAGCCAGGTTTCGGAGAAGACTAGTATTTCGTATGGCTGTGCTTCAACTGCTAGCAGGTCGATCTTTGGTTTCAAACTCTGTATGTTCAGGTGCATAATGCTAATACCGCTGTTAGTAAGTTTTGCATATGAATCCAAGAGTGGATCTGATATGTCAGGATCTGATATGGGACCTGGGTTGAGTTCGACGTCACCGGACCTGCAAATCTTTAGAGAAAGGATATAGAGAGAAACCAGGCAACAGAAAGTATGTTCACCAGCTCGCATGGGGCGCATGTCCAGTTTTCTGGCGTCACGACGATTGCAAATTTCAGAAACGTACATATCTATGGTGAACGGAAATAGTCAAAATGGTCGTCCGACGCCGTGAAAAAAGTGGCTGAACACATAGAGAGAGAGACACGGCCAGAAGGCCCAGGAAATTCACCGGTAGTGTGTGTGACATCAAGACAATACATGTAGAACAATAAAATACTGAAAACTAGAGCGGAAAGCAACATGCCAGAGGCGTTAAAAAGTGTGTTAATATGTTGAACGTGCAAGCGCGAGATAATTTGAATGCAGTTATATCGAATAATGCGCGATGTAATAGAACTTGACGTGATGCTTGTAAAATAATTGTGCATGTGGAATAATATTTGTTGATAAACGTTTAGCAACTCCAACATGTAAATGAATGTCATACAATATGTGTTAAATGATTCTACACACCCATATAAGCATAAGATGTTCAAATTATTGTACGATTGATCTATAAAGAGTATATACGTTTACCAAAAGCATATTCACAAACGAAAGGTTCGTGTTAAACACGTCATTTGTGGCTGTAGAGTTATATCGAACGTATAAAAAGTGCAATATACATGTATATGTCCCAGAGCCAATGATAGTTGTACTGAAATCATAACGCACTACTTAAAAGAGACAAGATCCGGGTGGAAGCTTTTACTCATAAGTGAACTGCAAATTCAGGAATACTATAGTGTTTACGAAAGATTTACCAATCTAAAATAATTGATTGGTAATATCATCAGTTTATCTAATCAGGAGCCATAACTCTGGTTTTACTTGTCTAATATAACCGTTTGTTAATCATGTCCGAAATATTATGGCCATGTACGAGTAATTAGGTTTTAACAATGTTCTTACGTATGTATACTACTAGAATCACCTAAGCATGTATTACGAGAAATGGAAAATACATATTGAAGAAATAAAAAAATAATTATATTCAAAGTATACAACAATCGATAAGTCACGGTATAATAATCCCAGGTAGTGAAATCAACTCTCGAATCTTATGTCGATGTAATCAACAGATGTATGAACGCATGGATTATATACACAAAGTATACGACAACAATCAATAACTCACGGTATTATAGTCGCAGGTAGTGTGATCAACTCTCGAATCTTATGTCGATGTAATCAACAGATGTATGAACGCATGGATTATATACACAAAGTATACGACAACAATCAATAACTCACGGTATTATAGTCGCAGGTAGTGTGATCAACTGTCGAATCTTATGCCAATGTAATCTACTAGAATCAACGAATCATGTATTACGAAAAATGAAAAATACATTTACATATGTCACAGGATGAAATGTTAATGTTTTATATTCACGCGGACCATAACTTGTAATATAAATAAATACCATCAACTACCACTTGTCCCTGTGATTCTTTTTAGATCATTACCATATGTCCCGTTCTTTTTGTTCTTCCCACTTATCCTCAACTCCGATAGCCTATACTCTAACTGTTACTAACCCGGCACATGTAACTCGATCTACCATGTCCGGATACCTTGTGCAATGCTTTGTTGCACTTGTTATCTCGACGTTGTTGGGTCGAGTTACGATCACAATAAATATCTATGATGTATATGAATAACTGTGTTGTTTCAGGTTAGTTACGTTTATTATCTCGTTATAGGTATCTTTATAACATACTTACTGTGACTGGGACATGTAAGAACTATGTGTTTATTAACTGTGCATTTCTTCACCATATATGTACATAGCCTGGTGTATCTTATACATTTTGTAATACCTTGTGCAATGCTTTGTTGCACTTGTTATCTCGACGTTGTTGGGTCGAGTTACGATCACAATAAATATCTATGATATATATAAATAACTGTGTTGTTTCAGTTATCTACCCAGCATACCCACAGCGGACCCTCAATAAATGTATGCCGACTGGGCTACGTCGACATTGGCGCCCACGTGTGTGAAGCTGTGAAATACTGAATCGTCTACCAGACACCAGTTAACATGCCGCTAGATTGTATGTTCAACACACTGATTTGCATATGAATCAGATTACACGACTCAGATGTTTAGACCTGTGTCATAGTGGATACTCCAGTGTAGGTGTGTCATATGTTCGTATAAAACGGGAAAGGATTTGATTGGATTATACGAGTGCGGTATTATTCATATGACCGATGACCTGTTTCCCGCGACAACCATGATGATTTCATTGGTACTACCTTGTCATGTGACTTGTGACAACTGATACGCCATTATTTGTTGATAAACATTGTCACGTGTGTGCGTACCTTCGATTATTTGGATCCACAATCTAGATCTATATTAACTATAGAACTACAGTAAACTCTAGACGTCGAGTATAGGATATATATGACTCCGAAAGCTAGCATACGGAATTCATACCTCATCGATGGATCGTCGTCGGATTTGTACCACGGAGACTTTGAAACATTTCGCTTCAAGTGAAACTGAATGAATGCCTTGACATTCAGAGTACGCGTGTGTTGTTTATTTGTTTTATAGTGTAAGTGTGCATCGGATTATATTTATTGTGTATATTGGATTAACTGTAAAACGGATTAATTGGATAACATTGACTCGGTAAGATGTTTGATTGTTGTATTTGTTAATTGTATTACTAGTCTAAGCGTAATTATTTTAATTGGTATTGCAAGTTATTTTTGGATGGTACCTATTTTTGAACCATACTAGTGTGATTCTTATAAAACACTTATAAAACAACTAACAAAAACATATACACACCTATATTACCAGATAGGCCGTATACCTGACTTCTTCACTATACTTCCCCAAGATCCTATATAGCGCAGTTGGTAGAGTGTCGATATTGTGATACTGTATATTGCAGGTTCGAGACTTGTGATATCCACAATATTTTTGTTGGTATTGATGTTTTCATTTTGTATACTCAGACAGAATATACATAATGAGATATCATTGACGACGTCTGTGAAGTACTATTAATTATGAGTCTTTTTGCATAACCAGCATAAAGAGACATAATTATACTATTTGGGGTTTATTCTTTTAGTAATTAATATTACTTTGAGAATATATAGGTTGAAACATCATTGAAGTGTTGATATAGTTTGAAAGTTTTCGGCGATATATCGCGTTATAGTTTGTAAAATATTACAGGTAATCAAATTAGCTGTAACATTTGATAAACTCAATATATAAAAAGGTACTTTGCGCTGCGCGAGTAAACCAACATTTTCGCTATGTACAAGTGAAGTACTAGGTGTTAAATCCTGCAGGCGCGTTTATTTTATACACAGAGAGAAGATATCAATTTTATACCTGTTGGATTGGTGGCGTAGTGGATGCGAGCGTTGTCTGTTAATCTAACGTTGGCGGTTCAAATCCAAGTGGTGATTATTTTTTGAACCCGTTTTTTTAAAAAAAATTGCAAGGCGTATAGTAATAGTGTTAAACACTATTCATTAATACAGTTCTTGTACATGGTATAATAGTGAGAAATCGCTATATAGTGTCCTTATTGTGAGCGTGGTGTGTTATATATAGTATCACAGTGTATGTGTGCTATATATTGTTTGTTTGACATTTAAGTTTTTTTAAGTGCATCTATCATGGCGGAGGCTTTAAGCGAACGGGAATTGCGGCGGATTTTTAGAGATAGAATACGAGAAAGGCAGATACAGGAAGACCGAGATAGGCAGCTACAGATAGAGAGAAAGCGAGATAGGCATATACTAGAAGAGCGAGATAGGCTACAAGAAGAACAAGAACGACATGAGAGCAACGACAGTGAAAGCGAATTTTCTGAATTAGACACCATAGATGAATTTCTGCATGAACAGTCAGCTAGAGATATAAAATTAATGCACAAGAATACAACGCCTAGCATGCGTTCCCAAACTGATCATAATGTAGACAGCAACTTGGCATTTATAGACCAACAGATAGAACTGTTAGACATTGCATCAATAGAAAGTAGTCATGGTGCAAATCAAAATACTAAATTTCATGAGGAAAACCAGAGTAAAGAGAAACGGAGAAGCTATGAATATAGTAGACTGACATCAGAAAGAATAGATAGTGAGAATATTGAAGAGATGAATAGACACTCTTATAATAGAGATGTAATAACTAGTGAAGGTGGTAGTTATACAAGATATAACACAGTACGAAAGGATGCGACAATGATAGACAAGAGAGAGACACATGTAAGACAAGTGAAAAAGAGTAAACAACATGAGATAGATACGGATAGAGATCTACTGAAAGTTAAAAGTGAACGTATGGAAATTAGAAGTCAAGCTAGTAGATATGAAAGAGAAAGTGTAAAATTAAGGAGATTGCAACTGGAGGAAGACAAACGACAACATCTAATTATAGAGAGTGAAAGAAGATTTTGTGAGGAAATTGAAAACAAGAGAGCAGCAGAATTAGATTTGATTGATAAAATAAAAATATTGGAGGACCAGGAATATGAGCTATACAGAACACGAAATGAAAATGAACAGCTTGAATTGAACATGGTGGCAAAAATGGAACAAGATGAATTGTTAGATAGAAAAGTTAAACTTCTGAAAGAGAAAGGAAAACTGTTGAGTACAAGATTAAATATGCAGGAGAGTAGTAGCTGTGTTCCAATGAGGAAACAACAACGTGCAATTGTTGATAAAACTGGACGAGACAATTACCCAGAGTTCAAATTAGGTTTACCTAAGATACCAGTTTTTAACGGGAAGCACTTCGAACAATGGAAGATGGAAGTGACATATCTGATTAGAACAAAGTTGTACCCGGATTATGTAATTGTCCAAACCGTCAGAAATTCATTACAAGATGAAACACGACAGATTCTTCTGACATTGAAACCAACGGCATCTACGATAGATATCATTGAGAAACTTAGTGACATTTACGGTGATATTAAGACTGGAGATAAAATAGTACAGGATTTTTACTCAGCAGTACAAGGAGAAGGAGAACCAAGTTCAATATGGGGCGTGAGAATTGAAACCTTATTCCAGAAAGCCGTAGAGAAGGGAGAGATAGATGAAATGAGGAGAGATATCAAGTTGAAGGAAAGGTTCTGGAGAGGCCTTAGATCAGAAAAGTTAAAGATTGCAACAAGAGTGTCTTATGAATCAACAGATACATTCGAGAAATTACGAAGGAAAACACGATTAGAGGAGGAAGAAGATAGAAAAGACCGAATTGGAAGCGAAGCCGCTCATGTTAAAGTGAATCAAATAGGAAAGACCGATGAGAAACTCCAAGAACTGCTGGATAGACTGAAGACAGTTGAAAGTGAACTCAGAAAATTAAAAGGATGTACATCAAGCTCCAATTACCAAGAATATTATAACCTAAGACAACCATACAGAGGTGGATATAGAGGTGGATATAGAGGTGGATATAGAGGTGGATTCAGAGGTAGAAACAGTAGATATAGAGGCCAGTCAAGGTATGAGGAAAGGTTCGCAGAGAAAGACATTGTTGAAAAGCAGAACAATGAAGCTGAACATTTAAACGGGAAGCCGCTTCTGTCGGAGCGCTCGATGGAAGTGAAGAAGTAATGCGCCCAAATAAAGTCAGAACAAATTTTCGACAAAGGCTGATAGGCAAGTCGAGTGAAAATACCATATTCGTGGAAAATGTAGAAGTGAAAGCACTGATCGACACCGGATCCATGGTCAGTACAATATCCGAAAGTTATTACCATCAAATGGAAAACAGACCAGATTTACGAAACATAGATGACTTCGAATTAAATGTAACAGATGCAAATGGAAACGATTTACCCTTTCTTGGCTATATAGAAGCTGAAGTTAGAATTCCTAACTGTGAGCCAACATGGTTGTTTGTACCATTTCTTGTAGTTAAGACTACTGAATATAATAAAAATATTCCAATAATAGTTGGTACAAATATAATACGGGAATGTGCCCGATTGTATGATACCTTATCACCAGAAGATATGGAACCGCCATTAGAGTGGAAAACAGCATGAGATAGATGAAATGAGGAGAGATATCAAGTTGAAGGAAAGGTTCTGGAGAGGCCTTAGATCAGAAAAGTTAAAGATTGCAACAAGAGTGTCTTATGAATCAACAGATACATTCGAGAAATTACGAAGGAAAACACGATTAGAGGAGGAAGAGGATAGAAAAGACCGAATTGGAAGCGAAGCCGCTCATGTTAAAGTGAATCAAATAGGAAAGACCGATGAGAAACTCCAAGAACTGCTGGATAGACTGAAGACTA